>JAFVLL020008430.1:0-70534 GCA_021397915.2 Tor tambroides
CATTCAAATTTCCGTAGGCGGGATTTACAATTTGTGATGTCACAAATACAGGAAAACAACTTTGTAGTCCAAATGAGCCGTTCGTTGTAGTTCTTCAAAAGGGATTTTTTAAAAACGAAATATCTCCCTTAAGAGTGGACTTTGAGATTTGTAACTTTGTAGATCATTTTATGCCCAAACATACACACTACACACTGACTAAAATTCAAAAAGTGAAAAAGCATAATAGGACCCCTTTAAGATATTTGGCATTTACAATTAATGTAGGCCTGTTACATTCTTATTTTTATTAGGCCTATTATTATTATTAAGAAGTTACTTTTATTATTTAATTAAAATTACAATTAATTTGCCCCGCAATAATTACCAAATAACTGACGTGCTGCGAGGATAACAAACGATTACGCTATTTACTCCTCAATTAAAATGTTTAAAAAAAAGTATTTTAAAACAGGTCTATTATACAATGAATTATAGGCTTACAATTAAAATATTAACACTGCAGTCATCAATAAAAATCAATGAAATAAAAATCTTTTATAACTCTTGCGCAAAGTTTGGACATTGCTTGTGTGTGATATCCATTGGCTCGCCTTCATGGTTTAAAACAGAAATAATTCCACCATTGCAACGTAACCAATATACCCCCTGTACCGAACCAAACTGTGAATTTTGTGAACCGTATAGAAACAAAAAATAATAATAATTATATATATATATATATATATATATATATACATACACATATATTTTTTTTTTTTCCCCAATTGAAATGTTAACTTGAAAATCTCAGGGAGTACATCCAAGTAAATATTTTCAATCAAAATCCCAGATGTAATGCAAAGACATTCATACATCTCAGTGAGAATCATGCGTTTAAATCAAGTAAAACTAAAATAACATTGTCTAAATGTGCCTCTCTTCAAACACAGTACTGAAATACACACTTTTTTCATCATAGCTAAGCACTGGTAGACATCCACTAGGCTTATACATCTGAAATGTAAATTGGTGCTTCATGAAGGCTGCAGTTCAGTGCTCATTAACATCCATGTGTGTGAATTATTTGAACATGTTTAAAAATGAAATGTTTACTACTGCATCTAATCATCATCATCCCTGTGTACTGATATGAAATATGAAAATCATATGGTCCGGCCTAGACCATGAACCTTATTTATGATGTATGATGTACAATCTATAAGTCTATATTGCTTAGTAAATAGGCTGTAAGGCCTGTTGATGCTCCTACTGCTCAACTGAAAGTTCATGTTATCACACAGAAATTTGCTTAACCGCATTAGTTTGATACAATATGCATTAAAATGAAATGAAATTATAAAATATGCTATTTCCTGTTGGAATGATCACAAGTTTTTTTCTGCACGTATCCAGTGCAGTCCCATTTGGATGGTCAACACAGTGGAGGAGCAACCCAGACAAGTGCCAGAACAAAATGTTAGCAGGCTAAATTGGCGGTTTGCTCTGTTGCTCAGAGTAAACCTGGATTCAGGAGGCAGGAAAACAATTCTGGTGAAATTGAACACATTCAGATGAAAACTATCCTGAAAAAACTGTTAAACTGGAAGCAGTGCAGTGAACTTATTCTGTCTCTCTCTTTCTATATATACATACACACACACACACAGACATTTATGCAATGCAAAAATCAAAATACAGAGGAAAATAGTGTGAAAAATCAATAAAGAATTGTTATTTTAATCCCATTTTTACAGACTGTAACAATCAATCAATCGTAGACAGATGCCAAAATAGAATTGCATGACGTCATCCTTGAAAACGGACAAAAAACCTGAAAGAAATTATGCAAAGTAAAAGAAAATATGACAAAGATTACATTAAAAATGAAAATATACTGAGGATAAATCATGTCTACATCAACCACAGTCTGTTTTGGATTTAATTGCTGGCCACCTATGCAGTACATGGTAATTTAACATTTACATTTATGCATTTGGCAGGTGTTTTTATTCAAAGCATTGAAGGTTTACATTTTATCAGTTTAATGCAATTCCTGGGAACTGAATACATGACCTTGCTCAACTGTATGAGCTACAGAAATGCATTTAAGGACAATTTTGTTTAATTTTATACAATAAACAACCTGTTTAAATGTAAAATCTGCATCATGGAGCAAAAGAAGCACTGCGATTTTAAAAATGCAATGCCTCCACTTTATATGTATATACAGATCCAAGTGATCACATGTCTAAAGTTTTACAGACTGGACACAGTTCTTAGCAATCTTCTTTAAAATGCACTGACAAACAGAAGAGCAACTTCAAAGCCGACTCCATGACTGTCTGCCTTCGACCAAACAGTTTCTGAGACAGGTAGCGGGTATGTTTCTTTCTCAATCTGAATAGAACTGACTAAAACATCCAATTGTGGACCGGTCCTGCTGAGGCTCCAGTCGTCTGTACAAATCAAACCAGACAGTTCCATTCCTTAAAAAATGTTGCCCTTATTACCAAACCCGCTATTTACAATCACTGACTAGACATATGCTGCTGTCAGGGAGCTTTCCCACATGGTTCAATTTAATAGTGAAAAGCAGCATGTGATATTATGAATAATGGGATGTAGCTGTCATTACAAAATGGTGCACTTTTCATGTGTTGTGTATTCTGGATGTGCTATAGTTTGTGCTATAGTTAAGTTGATTTGTCACCCCAGATCGATGAATGTGTTTTACTGACATCTGATGCAGGGGGACCCAGGTGACATATGCCTGACTGAAAGAGGTCAGTGTGAATGTGTTTAAGTTGTTTTCATCTGAAACTAAAAAATGTATCATAACATGAGGACTTAATTTATGATCTCTGGTTTTGTCATAGATGTTCACAGACCATCACAGGACTTTTAGACGTGCATAATGCAGTGAATAACATTTAATAAAAAAGCAAACAATCACAAAAATAAACCAGTCAAAACCTGCATGATCAGTGCATGATATCATTGTTAGGATTGTACTGATGTTACAATTCAGGCTGATACCAAATTTTTTTAAATATAAATTAAAGGGTTAGTTCACCCAAAAAATTAAAATTAGCCCATGATTTACTCACCCTCAAGGCATCCTAGGTGTATATGACTTTCTTCTTTCAGACGAATCCAATCGAAGTTATATAAAAAAAAATCCTGGCTCTTCCAAGCTTTATAATGCCAGTGGGTTGGTGTTTTTGTTCAAGAAATCCAATAAAGCGCATAATAAAAAGTGGCTCACATGTTTCCCTTGGGGGTTTGTTGTTAAATAAAGGCCTCCTGTAGCGAATAACTGTGTTTTTGTAAGGAAAAATATCCATATTTAAAACATTATAAACAGTTTTCTCCAGTTTGCGCTAACTGTTGTATGTGCAAGCCGTTCAAGGGCAGATGCCTTGAGGGTGAGTAAATCAAGCGCTAATTTTCATTTTTGGGTGAACTAACCCTTTAAATAATAAAATAATTTGTTACGTTGAGCAGTATTTAAAAAAATTCTACCATATTTTGTCTAAATAAAATCTTTTTAAGTGCTATAATCAGTGTTCTTTTAGTATTATTTATATACATTATAGCATTTATTAACATTTTCAATGATTTTTTTAAAATACTTTCAATTTTCAATTTAATTTTAGTAATGTAATTTTGTTGTGTTTTTGCTATTTTAATTTTTTATTTCTATAAATATATTTAGTTTTAGTCATTTTAGTACTTAAACTTAATTTATTTCAGTTAATTGCCAAGGCATATTCATTATATTCATTTTAATCCAGGTTTTTCAGTCACTATTTTTATTATTTTATTTTTCATTTTATTTAATTTAATTTAAATTTATTTCAATAAAGACCATTTTTAATACATTTAACACTGGCTACAAGTGAATTTAGACATCACGACAATAATGCACAGTACTGAAAATGGATATTTATATTAATCTGCTACAAATTACATTTAATAGTGTTATTAAATTATTAGTATTTTAAGAGATTAACTTGAAGTGAGCAATTGATGAAGTAATCTGAATGTAAAAAGAAAAATAAACATGCACAATTAAAAACCATCTGATAACAATAAATTTAAAAAAAATTGTCAGTTGATAGCCAATATTTAACAATATATTGTGCATCATAATCATCATAAAACCTGCAGCAAAAAAAATAACGTTACAGAAATATAGATGGACAAAACAGGATGTTTCTATGCAAGATGATGCAAACAACACGTGGTTAAAGTCTAGCTACTAGAATACTTAAAAATAGAAACAACAGCCGTTTAGATCAAGGTCACAACACAAACATGCAAGGTCACAGATTTTGAATAGTGTGACGCATATGAATTTGAATATCTATTTTGACAAATAATTCAAATTCACCAAAGCTAAAAGTCATGACAAACACTACTTCATTCAGGCTAATACAACCTAAAATGGTACCAAAGATCTCCCATTCCCATCACAGTGAACGCTGGGAAATTTCTCAAGGTTTACAATGGAAAACCCTGAAAAAGCACAGAATCCTTGTCGATAAAGCTAACTTGTGATTTAGCCTAAAGGGAGCGTATCTGCTCTCCCTCAGGCCGGAGGAAAGCACATTCATTATCAGGCAGACTGGGATGTAAGCCTGAGTCATGGGTGCATCTATCAAAGCTTAGAGGTGAGAGATTAAAGGGGCGGCTGCCAACTTGCCTCATGGTCAAACTGAATGCTGAATCACAAAATGGCCCCCGGCAGCTAAAGAAGAAGGGATCACATTTGCGCGCATGTAGGTTTGTTTAGGTTTGCCTGATTGTGTGGGGCATTGCAGCATCAATTGATATATGATACGCCTCAGCATGAAGATACACAACTGTGAGGCCATTATATCCGCTATTACAGTACAAGCAAACAAGAATAGGAAATAGAAGATAATTACGGTGAAAAATCAGAGCATTCATCCTTTTTCCTTTCCAATACGCCGTGATGCATGGATGCTGATTAACAGGCCATTCATTCCCGCAGTAACTCAGGTCAGCGTTATAGGGATATAGAAGTGTTGTGCCTAGTGGCAAGATCAAAAGTGAGACACATAGAAAAGACAAACAAGAAACAAGAACAACCACTCGTCTTGTGAGCTTGCATGTTCATTAAATCTATCCTGAATGTCCTCGAAGAATTAACTAGTTGCTCATGGGAGTCTTTGATGAGGTTCTGCATATTACAAGAATCCATCAACAGAGCAGAAAGGAGACATGGCCAAACAGAGATGGCGAGGATGATAATAAAAAATCTGGCTATCCTCAAATATCAAAGGCAGAACGCAGTAAATAAAGAGTGAAAATCTTTTACTTCCTCTTAAGGATTCAGTGCATCCACATGATTTCATAACTGAACTAAATGATTGGAATTAAAAGTGGTTTTTGTTAATGGCATTAGTACCAAGAATAATAATAATTTTACATTGTGTTTAATTATATATATATTTTTTAATGTATATATATTTTTATTATTAAAAAAGCATGTGAATATGTATTATACAAAATGTGTTATAAAAGGTATGTATTGGATTTGGTTGGTTTTCTGCGTGGATGTTTCCAAAAAGCAAGTTTTATGCAGGCAAACTCCACTCTCATTTCATATTACAAAAACTGATAAATATCATTACTAATTGATTACTTTTTTTTATTATTCCTTTTGCAGCCCAGAATTGCACCTTTCCCCTGCTGCTGAGAAATGCTAAATATGAAAGGCATATTAAAGAAGCAAAGACAATTTGATGTAATAAGCGTTGTATGCTTTCATTCCACGGTTTAATTAATTAATAGCAAAAAAGCATTAAAAAATTCTGATCACAGCCCATTTAGTTAAAGTTGAATTACCAAGGTCTTCAAGAGACACCCAGATTACAAATTTGTCAGCCTAAAAAGGTCTCATCCAACATGCAATTATTAATTTAAAAAGCTATTTTCAATTTGTAATGTTATTGTGTACCACTCACATCAGATGTTTTCACCATACACACAACAAAAAGGGCATTTCACATTCGAGTCTACATACAAATGATTGAATCCTCAAAGATTCATTATCCTCTGTTAAGAGCAAAAATTCTATTTTAGATGATGACAGAATTTCTCTTTAAGAGTAAAAATGTATGAGCAAGTAAAAGGATTGCACCATGAAGCCAAACAAAATGTTGAAGCCACATTTGCAGATTGCATAATCAAACATGCAGCAATTTTTCACTCTGCAGTAGTCACAACCGGCAGTCATTATTTTCTCCATACTGCAGAGAGGACGTGATGTACAACACTAATGTTTGACAGCCTCTGTCTCTGGATTAACACAAATAGTCTGTCAGCTGTGGTAACTCAAGATTGGCCTGTTGATATCTCGAATCTAAACTGCGCAATGCTCTGCCAAGTCCCCGGTGAAGGCCTCAGGGCTAACAATGCACATGTCCCGTACAATCATCTCCAACATGCGCTTTACTGATAACATTCATACGCGCTTATGTTCAAGGGCAGACTGACAGAACATCTCTTGTCATGTCCATAAACAAAGATCGGCAGGCCAGTCGTGTTTTCTCTAATAGATTCTTAACTCTGTGTGTCTCTTTGAAAATGATAATGTTTGACGGTATCTCATCAGCGAACAAGCGTGTACATGTACATGTATAGTGTCACAGCAGACACGAATCTACACGCATTCTGGACAATAATAAGCGTGTTGCAAACGTTTGTAAACACCCAGTTGTTCTTACCCGCCATATTGAGACTTGAGCAAACAGTGCGTTGTTGGGAACGGAGAACTTGTTCAGTTTTAAAAAAGAATCCGAAAGATGTTCGATTCCATTCACGGTTCTCGCGCGTGCATTTTGCCACAGCGTTTCCCTCACTACTCTTTAGCGACGTCTCAACTATACAGCACGAAAAAAATCTGATAAAAGATTCGCTCTTATGTGTTATTTTCAAGTCCATTCAGCGCAACAAGTGTAGTCGGATTCCCGAACTCTTATGAGCTGGTTCTTTTTAGTGACTCAAATCCATAAAGCGCGATTAATGTAGTACGATTCCATACCGAATGACTCTTATGAATTGATTCTCTTAAGTGAATCAATTCCATACAGTGCGAGCAGTGTAGTCCGATTCCCGAACAAATGACTCTTATGAGCTGGTTATTTTTAGTGAATTAAATAGATCGTTCACCCAAAAATGAAACCTCTATCATTGATTACTCACCCTCATGTCATTCCAAACCTTTGTTTATCTTCGGAACAAAAATTAAGATATTTTTGATGAAATCTGAGAGCTTTCTGATCCTGCAGACAGCAACACAACTACCACGTTCAAGGCCCAGAAAGGTAGTAAGGACATCGTTAAAATAGTCCATATGACATGAGGCTGTGTAATTAATGACAGAATTTTCATTTTTGGGTGAACTATCCCTTTGAATCCATACACAACAGCTATTGAACCAGGCTACTCTTTGAGATGGTTGATTCATTTTAGCAAGTCTGGTTTGTGAACAAATGACTCTTACTGTATATTAATAAATAGGTTTTTTTTTTATAGCAAACGAGTAGTGTTTTGTAAAAAAAAATAAAAATAAATGTTACCTTAAATTTTGTGTTTAGTAGGCTTTTTGTTACAGTTATGGGTTTCTACCTCAAAAACCTCCCACTCCCCAAGTATGCAGTTGATTTTTCTGTCAAGTAGCCTACTCGAGTAGACAAAGTGTACACCAGAAACACAGTAAACTTCAGCTATTTTCCTCAGCAATGCGGTGAACATTTCTTCTGAATTCTTGTATAGAATATCTGTGGCAAACAGCGTTACCAGGGCAACCTCATTAATGCCTAAAAAGACACTGATTAGTGACACCTGGGCTCAGCACCTCTCCCTGCCCCCATCATGCTTTGCTTCTTCTGTTGCTGTGTGAATGTGTGTACATGTTTGTGTGTTTGCCATGTAACACCAGCACACCTAATCCCAGTTACAATGAGACCAAGAGGCCACAGTGTGCTCCTAGAGGACAGGTAATCCTCCTGACTGTGGATACAGAATATAGCAGGTCGCTGCAGAAAAAAAAAAGAAGTCAAAATATCAAACATTTCTTGAAACTTTATGTGTCCTTAAGGTGCTTAGATGAACACATTCACTTTAAGTCTTATTAAAGTAAGGCCTCGGGGTAATACCTTCATCAAAAATGGTCAGGTAACATGAGGCCCATGTCTAACATCTCTATGAGAAAGAGATACAACATAAGATGAAAAAGGAAAAGAAAGCAACATAAACTTTTCAAAACTCAAAGATTATCCCCAAATATTTTGGGCAGGAATCACCAAAGCTGGGTAGATTACTAACAAATTGTAGTCCACTACTGATTACAGTTTACATGATGAAAACTGTAACATAATCGTTAGTAACGTAATCTAGGTTACTTACTTTAGGTAGTATTCTGATTATTACTTTTAGATTACTTTTTTCTTAAAGGTGCCATAAAATGGAAAACTGTATTTACCTTGGCATAGTTGAATAATAAGACTTCTGTACATGGAAATGACATACCTTGAGCCTCAAACACCATTGTTTCCTCCTTCTTATGTAAATCTCGTGAATGCAAAAGACCACTGAAAAATAGGTGAATCAGAACATAACACCGACTATGACGTTACAGTCGGGATCACTAATAGTTACGCCCCCAACATTTGCATATACCCACCCATGTTCTAGGCCAGCCGCCAGCCGAACCATCAGAAGTTCTGCAGGTATTGTGAAGAAACAAGCGAGGACAACAGTGAAAATGGCAGATCATGGAAATAAATGTTATGTTCCAGGCTGTGCAGGGGACGTGAAGTGCAGGGATGGGTTGGTATCTGTATTCAGAAAGGCACGGAAAGCAAATAACGCGTTCTAATAAAATAACGCGAGCCACTAAAGGGACATGGTTAGCTCCTTGCTAGCGGTAGCCTGTTACATTACAGTACATAAGATTTCACTTACCACATAAACAGAGTAAAGAGAGACATGACTGAGGATGATGGTGAATGATTTACAGAGGATGATGGTGAATGATTTACAGATCCTGAGCACCACTGACAAGCATCTGATCTTGTAAAATGTGTGGTTAGTACTGCTGCTCCATAGTATAAACAGAGTATGTGCAATCGCGAATCTCGAAAGTGAAAGTGAAAGTAAAAAGCGATCGTTCATTTGCAAGCAGTTTCAGTGCCCAGCATATTAATAGCGGCCCCCTGATGCCCACATTTTATATACAGTATAATTACCCAACGATATAACTGCGCAAGAAAGTATTGAAATATATATTTTCCCTGTGTTTCCTTCCTGCTGTGTGAGCTACTGAAATGAGCCGCACTGTGAAACAGCCAATCAGAGCAGAGCTCAACATTGAGCCACACTGTGAAACAGTCAATCAGAGCAGAGCTCAACATTATTATTCATGACCCTTCCAAATAAGGTAATAACAGACCATTTCATTCTAGGGAGAAATCCTAGGGTTGTAAATGGACATGTAAAACCGTTTCTGGATCATTTTTGCCCTTACCTAAGCCACATACCTTCTATGTAGATATCAGAGAACAATTTAAAATATTGTATCAATGCATTCTATTGCACCTTTAAACTTGTTTTAAACTTACCATTAAATGTATCATATTGATATAAAAAAGCAAAGAGAAAGAATTCCTTGAAATATTCCTCTTTCTTTCTTTTCTTTCTGTCTGTCTTTGTGAATATAGTCAACGCTGAATAGTATGACAGTGGGATTTTTAGAAAGGAAAATTTAAAAGAAGAAAAATGAAGAATTAGGGAGAATCAATAAATTATGAATAATTTACTGTCATTGTGTGAATATGTAATCATGCAATCCATAAAAAAGTAACTGGAAATTCAATAAGAAAACCTTTTTCCCTTTTTATTTCCTTTTAAATAAAGTGCACAAACAGACCAGAAACTTGCATTAAGAAAGTAAAGAGCATCCATTTTCATTTCACATTGACTTCGAGGGTTAAGTTCAACCTTAATACGTTTGCCACCTAGTGGTGAGACACTTATTTGCAAAGCACTCTTGAAGAACGTCAGTGAAGGACATTTTCTGCATGGTCAGTTTCTAATTAAGATACAATCAATTCAATAATGATAGTGTACACAAAACAAGCCAACATCCATAAACATAATTTTATGATGTCCCACACCACTTTACCTGGTATCCAATACCACGAATGCACACACATTTACAGTTGATTACAATCGCTCAATGGAGCTGATTCTAGGTCAGTGTTCATACAAACGGTCACCTGTTAAAATTCATTAGGGATTCACCAATGACAGAGAGGGAATAAACAAAGTGACAGAAAACTAAACAAACCGCACACAGATACAAACACACACAATGAACCGAGTCGCTGTGCCCAGCATGAGGAAGAGACACACAAAGCCGAGCTGTGACCCAGATTAACCGACAGACAGGAGGCCGGAGCTCTGAAAGGGACAGCAAACTGGCTGTGCCGTCGAGGCAGACAGGTCGAGATGGGAGAGTGCGGGGTGATTTTCACTGAGGAAACAGCCTGCCCGCTCTCTGGTTGCCGTAGTGATACACTCAGTACTGACAACATTATGCTGTTCTTCCCTGAGGCCAACCATTACTGACAGGCCCCCGAGGCCTCCTACCGCACACGTGTCTGCTCCATGTGTGACATATTCATTTCTCTTTGCTGCACGAGCACTCGTTCTCTCTTGCTTGTGCTCTCTTTTTACTTCCTGGCCCAAATGCACATGGTGCAATATAGGATTTGTACAGCACTCGTCCTTTTTGAGCGTATATGAGCGTTTCAGGGAGGGACGGAGAGGGTGTGTGTGATATAGGAGCAGTGACAGCATGTGTATCTGAGCCAAGCGAGGCCTGTATGACGCAGTCTGTGTGTAACACTCGGTTTACCAAACAGCGTATCATTCTCCATCTTCATATAACACTAAAATGTCACATTCTGAGATGTTTTGGTGCTAGGTGCATTGCAATGGCCACTGTGAAACATGTTGTTGTTTTTAAAGAAACTTCGGATATTACAATACAAGGCAACAAGGAGCTCAGAAAAAGTTCAAAACTGACACTGAAAAACACTATTTTCTCTTCCATTCATCGAATCATCTGAAATGTATCTGTTTTTTATTACAGCTGTATCCTTGCAATAATATTGTCATTCTTATTTTCACAATATTGTATTAATAATTATAAGCCTGAATTTGTAAATGCACATTTTTTTGTTTGTGTGTGAGTAGTTGAAGCAATATGAATGCTTATAAAATGAAATAGATAGATAAATGGCTGAATGGATAAATGGTAGAAAAATGGCTGTGACTTGTGGAGACGGGATCAAAGTTAATCTCTTACTGAACCTCAATTCAACACATCACATAGCGGAATGCTGAATAATTTCCAGACTGAGATTCAATGACATTTAGATTTATCTGAGGAAAATGCTCTCTGAATTGACTGAAGTAAGCTTTACTGGCTTCCTGCCTCTCTACTGGTTCCAAGTCCAAATGCCCTTTAACATAAACCCTTGAGTATCAACAATGCACCATTCAATAAAACACAAGGACAGTCAGAATGGTTGAAGCTTCCAACTAAAAGTTTCCTCAGTGAAAATCAATGTCTTTTTAGGTTAGTGTTGGATGCCTATAAGCACCTTAAGAAAGCATTCATCTTCATGCTCTTGATGTTGATCTTGACATTTAATCTCCATGTCCTCATCAAAAAGCCTCCTCAAGAGTGGCTGTCAATGGTGGTCATGAGAGGAACGGCTCACGTTCAGATCCACAATGCATATGCTTCACGAAATAATCAAGTCTCTAACAAAATGTACTTTTTTAATTTTATTGCATAACATGTTTCACTCGGAAATGCACCAAAAAATAGATGGCGAATACTATTTCATGCTGATTTTAAAGCACAAATATCACAAAGCTTTCACACCAAAGGAACATTTTCATAGTTCCTATAATTACTCCTATAAGCAGGAAGTATACCTGCTTTTTGGCATGTTCGCACCACAGGAACTGGTAACGATTTTAGTCAGGAACACCTTATAGTTCCTATAACCATACAACCAAAAACCATGTTCATGAGTAACAAGTGTTGTTTTGTATTTATTAATCACCTCTATTCTTTGCCTTCTAGTTTCTTCTCTGTAACACAATCCACAGCAGTCTCGTGTGAAACAAACACAAGGATCACAGAAACTCTACACGCCGTGCCGTCTAATATCAAAATAAAAGCTTGCCTTTCATCTCAGCTTACTCACTGAGACCTGTCCCACGCATCCACTTACACCGGCTCAATTTGGTAGATGCAGCCCCTTCCCAATCAATCTCTTTGAGCGAGCCGTGGCGTCCAAAATAAGATGGCTTCATTTATAAGATCGCCTAACACTGGCAACTTGATTGGGACACACAACTGCCGCCTCCTGTTGAGATCACACACATCACTTCAAAGAAAACACACAAGACGGATGGACATTTGCATGACATACATATTTATGAGGCCTCCTTCTCCATCTCACTAGACTCAATACAGATCTTGCGAAACTCCCAGGCAGCGCTGACACAAAGTCACGCGTGATACGGATCACAGAAGCCATCGAGCCACGTCTTTTTTTGTGGTGCCTATATGGGTGACGTGCTGTACTAGAATGCATAACAGGGTTTACTCAAGAACACACCAAATCAGCGATCCGCCGCTGAAGTGCATTACCATTTTGATGGGTGCGGTGATGAGGATAGTGATTACAATGATGGTGCTGTTTATGGTGATTGCTCTCGGGTGTAATCCCACAGGCCCCTGCTCGACGTGCGTGAGTGGCAGGACGGGCAGGAGGTGGTCGAGAGCTATTCAGGGGTGCTGGTTGGGGATTTAGATAGAACAGGGGCAGATGGAGGTCATAACAGCAATGTGTGCCTAAGATCTCTTCAGCTGTTTACATCCGCCATAGAGGGATTTCCAGGCGCATCTATGATTCACATTCAGCAAGTTATGCAGACACATGAATAGCATCAGTATGGGAACTTGGGAAATGACGTAGGATATGTGGAAAAGCGCTTTGAAACTATAACAAAATGATAAAAATATCTTAGTCCATGGGTTTCCACACTGGGGACCACAAGGGGGTCCTGCAATGGTAAAGTTGTTAAAACTATATATAATATAACTATATTAATATTATTAATTAATTAAATGTTCAATACTATTAATATTTTATTAGTAGTAGTAATAATACAATAATGTATTAATAAATTAATATATTGTTTTAATAATATGCAGTAATAAAGCAATGTAATAACAGCACTATTAACACAAATATTAATATTATAACACAGAGAACAACTGTGTAAAAATAACATTAATATTAGTGTATTATTATTATTATTACCAATATTGCTGTTACAAACAAAATCACATATTAATATAATAATATATTATATAACAATATAATGAAAATATTAATACATGAATGTTTCAATATTTTGAATACAACAATTAAATAATCATTAAAGCAATAATAATATTTAGTGATAGAGCAAAGTAATAATAATAGCACTATTAACACAAATATTAATATAATGATATACAGACAAAGTTGAGTAAAAATATTATTATTGTTGTTGTTGTTGTTGTTATTGTTGTTTTCTAATACAATATGAATATTAATTAATAAATATTTTAATTATATTAATAAAACCATTAAACAACAACAACATGAATATTACTATTAGTGGATTGTTATCAATATTAATAAAACAATACATTAATAAATTAATCATGTAATAATATTTAGTAATAATACAATTTAACAACAATATTAAGAATTATTATTATTATTATTATTATTATTATTACTAATATAATATGAATATTAATACAAAAATATTTTCATCATATGAATAAAACCATTAAACAACAACAACAACAACAACAACATGAATATTAATATTAGTGGATTATTATCAATATTAATACAACAATATATTAATAAATTAATCATGTAATAATATTCAGTAATAAAACAATTTAACAACAACAACAATATGAAGAAGAAGAAGACTTATTATTATTATATACATTGGATATCAGTAAGTATAATGAAATGAAACATTAATAAAGACTTGTCAGAACTCATGAGATTATTCACAATTATGTTTTTTTATTGACAATATGTAGGAAAAATATTAAATGTACTATATATATATATATATATATATACACATATACAAGGGCAGCATCATATTATTTGGGGGCTCATTAAAAGTGGGATCCAAAAAAACCTTTAATTTAAAAGTTTAAAAACCTACAGTGACCAAGGGCCCATTCTTCATACGTCGCTTATTACATGACACATCCAAGATGATATCAGCACGCTAATCAGGGTCTGGCTAATTTGGTTCTTCAAACGCACCTGTTGTTGATGATTAGTATGGCTGGATTGAGTTATCTGAGATAATTGCGCGTTCATGGGTTGGTTTAAAAGGGGCTATGTATCGATACATGAAACCACGATCAGCAATGCAGCGATTGGCTGGTGGCAAGACAGCAACGTAATGACATCATATAATTAAAAAAAGACACCTGACGAAAAACTTGACGAATTTCTGGACTCTTATAAGGAAACAGCCAAGCGAACAAAACTGCACAAATGTTATAATAGATAAATGAAATGTGCACTGTTTCTAATTTATTTGTTTGTTTGTTTTTTGTTTTTTTTCACATGATTCCCAGTTATTTATATTCATGATTTCTGGTATTTGTACAGGCTTTACATTTTTACTTCAATGTTGTGATTAGCAATTCATTTAATTTTATCTTTGAAACAGATTTGTTATTTGACAGCATTAATTAAAGTTTCTTAAGGGTCAAGATCAAGTTATCTTCATCTCCTGCGCTCCATCAAGCCACTCTCATAATATCTGTCACCACTCAAATTAATGCACAACTCAGATTAACTGTATAGCATGTGTGTAAGACTCTAATACAATTATGAAATAATTATTTTATGATGAATAAATCTTTCAAATAGTAAAACTGGCTGTGTCTATAGTATTATAGACTACACAACATTATTATATTATTTTCAAATTAATTTTTAAATTATTATTATTTTAAATTGTTGTCCCTGGAACAGTAGGGTACTCTTGTAATAAAGTAGCGGTGGCTGGGGCAGATATTAAGTATCAATTCTGCTTTAAAAAATGCAATCTAATCCTGTTTACATGAAATAAGCCAGCTCCCGAGCAGGTTTAAGTTTAAGGACCTGTTGCTATGACAGCAAGTCCAGGATGGGCTTTGAAGAACCAAACCATCCAAGATCAAGTGAAATCAGCAACAATCAAATCCAGCTAACTGACTTAGCGACGTACGAAGAACAGGCCCCAGTGTCAAGATTTCAGTGTTCACTTTAGTACAGCAGCTTTCTTTTAAATGTCTGGCAACAGGTACGTCTAACAGTGCGCAGCCTAATAGCACCTTTAATAAAGCACACTTCTGTTATCCTGCTTTTTTATTTCTAATCAGAGCATTCAACATGAAAGGCTTTATTACACAGGGACCAGCCCACTGATATGTGAAGGCCAAACATGTGCTGGATGTATGAAAGGAGTTGGCATAATGAGGATTGCACACAGCCCGGGCTTGTCTGAAATTGCAAAGAAATAACCCTCACATCCTCACAATGAAATCTCAAGGCTGCAAATATAATGCCTTAATTGCCTGTGTGATCAAAACAGAGCAATATTTTCACTGGAAAGTTCGAAATGAATAAATTGTGCCTTTTCTTCTTGAAAAAAAAGCAAGTGGGTTTGATTTCATGGCACAATAATATGCCGTTTTTAGTGGAGGGTACTGTATTATTTCAAGTTCTTTTCTCTGCTGAGGTTAGAAGTCGCTGAAAGTATTTCTGTTGTGAATTAATTCATGACAAAATAATATGGGAGTTAGTCTACAGAGATTACACGAGAACATTATCTATTTTATACTATGTTTTAAGAAGTTTTTATGCCACAAAAGGTGCAGAAATGGCACTAAGCACAAAATACTACTGGTAATGTTTGCTAGTATTTATTTTTGTGAAGCAGGACTCTATAAAAAAAAATTTTTTCTGACATTTTCTGACTATTATTTCATATACCAGACTTTAAATACGTCAAATACTCAACATTAAGAACCAAAACCAATACCTTTAAATTGTGCAAGGATGTTTTACAAGTGTACACCGTGCTCTCTGGAGCTAGACGGGGCTTCAGAGAGAGGAATGAGAGTCTCCAAACATTACTAGCATTGATTTACCCAGCCTCCTTACAGTGAGTGTCTCACAAACATACACAGGTTTATTAATCAGATCTACCATGAAAACCCCAGCACTGCGTCGTACAGATGCTCAGTTCTGCTTGGTGAAACGCTGCATCAGCAGCTCTGATTTTAATGTAGCTTTTATTAAAGCAGCACATGAAGCCATCAACATTTTGAGGCTGTGATGAGCCAGCCGTCTGTACGACGCGAGAGCCCGTTGTGTATGAATAAAAGTAATGGCTAATATTTGTGATGGATTGGGCCGGAGTGCCACCTGCACAGTCTTCCAGGCCATTCCAGGTGGGACGGGAATGGATGCCTGAACTAAATCCATCATCGGGTAAAACACAGGTGGCCTTTTACTGCTGAGCAGGGATTTGGCAAACATGAAGAATGTAATCAAATACAAATTACATGCTATTATATGTTGCATACTGTAGTGTCAATTAAATCATTACCAAGACAGATTCCCAAGGTGTAACAGTTCCGCAGGCTCTGACTTTATGGCACTTTCCTGATTTCCCCCTCCGTCTCTCAATTTGCATTCATTGCGGTGGCTCTAGATTTTGTCCTCAGGAATATTTCCTCAGTCAAACATTCATCTTCACACACAGTCATTTTCCTCCAGCTTACTTTCTCACCCCTACTGTAATGTCCTTTTAAATATTTCAGGTTTTCTCTCCACCTTTTAGCACCTGATCTTTAAATGGTCTAATAATATCACACCTGAGCTTTAACTCAATAACCCTCCGGCCTCGCCAAACTAGAATATGAAAAATTGTATTTCATATATTGTTTTATTATTTTGAATTTATATACATCAGACATACTACTGTTGAGGTGAGATTTTTTTCACACATTATTTGATTAAAATGAACAGTAAAGACATATAGGGCCAGATTTACTTACAGCTTGCACCAGCGCAAACCGTCTTTTGGCATTAAAATAGTACTGTCAGGATTTACTAAAGATGTGCAGTGAAGAATTAGTGCTGAAAAGGCATGGACACAGTTACTCTTGCGCCTGACCTTATTGAATATGCATTTGTAAGAGTTTCCCTTTCAGACACAAAATTTATGGGAGGAGAGTATTAAAATGAATCACGCAACGCGATTTACTAACATTTGCACTCGTCAAATTATTGGTATTTATGCCATTATTTAATGCCCAAAAAAGCATGTCTCAAACTATTTTGCACTTGAAATGGCTGCATTTGTTGTTGCTAGTAGGCGCTGCAGAGAACAGAGAGTGCATGGTGGAAGGGAGAGGATTTTTTCCACATGTATTAATTTATTTGGAATGGCAGAACACATTATCTGAATCTGAACATAATCTTGTTAGATTGCACTGGTATATATCAAAATACAAAATAATCATTTTATATTGTAATAATATTTCTCAATATTACTATTTTTACTGTATTTTTGATCAAATTAATGCAGCCTTAGTAAGCATAAGTATAAGCAAAAATGTTTAAAAAAAACTAGTATATACAAGGTTGTTAAAGCTGAGAATTGTGGGGGGGGGGGGTATATAAAATAAGAACGTACCTCAAGTCTTTACATTCATATTTTTACATCCTGTTAAATCCTAGTATCTGTGGAATCTTTTATAATGTTAACTTTACAGTTAATTCCACCCAGTTGCCATTTGACAAGCACTCAATGTCGTACAAAATGGCCTTTCTTGCATTTATCATTCCCCTTTTAATCTCTGACTCCCAGAAATTGAACAGAAAAAGTCCGGCACTAGAGTTAATATGACAAATGTGTACAGATAACCGCTGTCTCCTGATAAGTCATGGACAGAACTGCAAAAGAGTTCAACTTTTCCACTGAATGGTTCTGGCTTTGTGCCTAAGATGTGAATGAAGTTGTACAGTGGACATTAAAGTCCTACCTGCTCTTTCACAGAGGCCAGAATGGCAGAGGTGGTCTCAGTCTCAGATCCATCGCCATTAGAAGCATTCAGTCCTGGGCTGAGCATGGTGGCGTTTTCTGCTTCAGCAGGCTGTTCTGGAACTGGCATGATTTCTGGAGAGGGCAAAACACATTTATCAGCAACCCTTCGTCATTAGACTTCAACACAGGATCATCAGGGTTCAGACATGCAGTGCTCACTGAATGATGTTTGAGAGAATGCAAGAAAACATGTGTAATGATCCTAAAACAGAATGATTCATTCACAAACAAGACTCATCTGGTTCTCGAAGTCAACCGATGGCCTAAACCTTGCATTTAATGTTTTATTACAGTATGTGTAGTTATTTTAACACATTACATGCTTTATGATTACTTAAAGGAATAGTTCACCCAAACATGATGTCCAAAATGTATATTTACTAGTTTCTGCATCTGAAAAGATTTGGATAAAATTAGGATTGCATAATCTACTCACTAATAAATCCTCTGCAGTGAATGGGTGCCGTCAGAATGAGAGTTCAAACCGCTAATAAAAACTACACAATAATCCACAAGTAATTCACACGACTCCAGTCAATCAGTTAACATTATGTTAAGTAAAAATCTTCTTTGTAACAAACAAATCCATCATTTTAACTTCAGACCATAAC
Organism: Tor tambroides; assembly: GCA_021397915.2. NCBI lineage: Eukaryota > Metazoa > Chordata > Actinopteri > Cypriniformes > Cyprinidae > Tor > Tor tambroides. Next base: position 18,906 of record JAFVLL020008430.1, read on the forward strand.
TTCCAAGTCCTCTATCCATAATATTGCTAATTTTGTCTGAATCAGTCGTGAAATATGTACAGATCAAGCACCTTTTACAAGCAAAAAGTGTCCAAAGAGTTCTTAACTAATAAATCGGTGGATTGTGATGTGAGAGGACAACAGGGGTTGAACTTTTTCACTATAGGAATGGTTATTATGGATTATGGGCCCATATTTTGGCCAGAAATTATGGTTTAAAGATAAAATGCCTTTTTAATGGATTTGTTTCTAGCAAACATGCAGCTTTTCACTTCACACTTGTGTGGATTATTGTGATGTTTTATCAGTTGTTTTGACTCTCATTCTGACGGCACCCATTCACTACAGAAGATCCATTAGTGAGCAAGTGATGTAATGCTGAATTTCTCCAAATCTGTTTTGATGAAGAAACAAACTCATCTACATCTTGGATGACATGAGGGTGATTGCAGCAAATTTTCATTTTTAATTAAAAAATAATAAATATACATTATTTTTGATCATGAGTCAACCAGGTTTGAGGGTTTATGAATATTGAGAGTTTGCACCTCCCTGACCTCTTTGGATCTAAATACAACAAGCAATCAACACATTTTAGATTTATAACAGTGAAATCCACCAAAAGCAGTTAGTCAGACATTTTCAGTCATGTCTAATGCCTCAGTTATCTCATAAACCTCCACGGTCTATTTACAGTAGCAAATGAGCAAATGTCAGGATGTGCAAACACATGATTGATACAACCTATGAAGAATCTGTATTGATTAGAAAGAGATTCCAAATAATAACTGAGCTGGGCATTAGCTGGACTCAGATCAAGATAAATGGTTATGCAGGACAATCTCTGGATATTTTGTCACACTCAGTGGCGGCTGCGGCCGAGCCTGCCAACTTTGTTCCCTTGTTAATAAAGATGACTAGCCTCATCTAGCACGACAGCGTGCCTCCGCCTGACGTTCTGGAAATCAGATTATACCTCCTTAAACCACCATTTCCACATTGTTTACCTTCCTCCACTCTTGCCTTTACACATGCTCACATAATTCACCCAAAAGCCTCTTCAATGCACTTACAGGAATAAAAGACTTGTAGAAATAAGTCACAAGTTCAGGCAAAAGCAACCACTCGACCGATACAATATGCCGAGATGTGTTGTAGGTGCTACACTCAGAGCTGAAAAGGAAATGTATAGTCCAACCTAACTATAATGGGCTAACATTGCTAATGTTCCCATGAAGTTGAAATAATAAGTCAACAATTAAAATGTCATTTTGGAATGTTAGTTATTTGAATGTTAGAGAAAACATTCCATTGGAACATTGGAACAATGGAACTAGGGCTGCTCGATTATGACAAAAATCATAATCACGATTATTTTGGTCAATATTGTAATCACGATTATTTAAAACGATTATTAGTGGGCCATATGACCAAAACTTTATATGAAAGATTTATTTAAAGATAGTGATATACTGTATTTCAAATATATATATAAAAAGCTTCAAAAGTCCTTCACTCAAGAGCAGTGAGTGATTTTGAATTTGTCTTCTGTTGTTTGATTAATATTAAGCACAAAGTCGGCCGCAGGAATATAGCCCGCTGTCACTTTAAGAGCCGCACGGATCCAATTTACTGTTACACATGTATTTTCATTCTCAACTCTTTACATTAATTTATTACATAACCGACGAGGGTTTACGTGAATTATCACTAAGCGCCGCATTTTGACACATTTTTGCGTGTATTTGACCGTTTAGGCGCTAAAAGATGACTTTACATGTCCGTGTTGTGTTCCGTCTCTGATCGCATACACTGTAATCTTCCCGAGAAAGTGCAAGTTCTCTTTCACGCTTTTTTTAAAAAATGAATAGATCTAATCAACTTAAATAAATAAAGCACGTCCCATTTTGCAAAAGTCTCGTTACATGATTTTATTGATTTGCACGTGAAATTGGGCTTTTATGGAGGAACGAAAGAGCACCGCTGGAAAGGGGGCGGGATGGGGCACAATAATCGTTTTATCTCGATTACTGTATTTCCATAATTGTTGGAGGCCGAAATCGAAATCGAAACTGAATTTCGATTAATTGCACAGCCCTAAATGGAACATTCCATTGTATAATTTAGCAAACACTATGGGAATGTCCAGTAAGTAGAAACATTTTTAAAAAATTCTGTTTGTTCATAACTTTGAAAGAACCTTTCCAGAACATTCTTTCCAAAGTTCTGAGAATGTTCCCTGTTAGTTGGGATAAACCTTAGTCAGGGTAGATGCCATATTGAAATCAAATGCAAACATTAGGTGCATCCCAAATTGCGTACTTATGCACTATTCTATGATGTTTTGTAGTATAAATTGTGCAAGTAGTGTGTTCTCACTGAAAATTCCAAAAAAGAAAAAGTGCACTTTAAATACACAGATGATGCACTTAAATAACCATTAAAAAACAAAACAAAATGTGGAATGTTGGACACTTCATGCAGTCAGCTGTCACAGCTTTAATAAAGTTGTGAAGGGGGAGGGGCTATCAGACTCTGATTATTAATGACAAAACCTTATAAAATTCGTACACTACATGGTTGCGTACATAAGTACACAGTGTATAAGTGCATAGTATATAGTGCGTTAATAGATCACAATTTTCAAAACTCACAACTTTCAAAACTGCTTTAAGGAGTTTTGGTATACTGAAAGTTTTTTGGAAAGTTTTGTCAGCTGAACTATTGGCATGATGTTAAACTGCAGTACAAATCCTTTGAACGCATTGTACTTCTATCTCTCACAGCCTCATTTTTATCCCTGTCAAAAATTAAATATGGCACTATCCTGACTAAGGTCTGGTGAAGAAATATCTGCCACAACTTTTGTGCTGATTGGAAGACCGAACTGACTGGCGCTTCACTTCCTGCCAGCTCTCTTCAGCTGGTCAAAAGAAAGATTGGCTCAGTCTGCAGAATGAACTGCCTTAGTCTTTATCCTCTTGAGTACTAAAGTCAAATGTGCCCTGATGGAAGCCTGGGTAAAAAGATAAATAAACAACTAAATGTCACCACAGGGATGTTCTGTACCAGAAAAGGTTATAACACAAAAATGTCTGTATTTAAAAGACTAATTTTCTCATTAACATAATTCTGATATCATTTACTCACCCTCATCCCACTCTACATCTACAACTGCTCTCCAAACACACTCAAAGCTTAATGAAGATATTATATTTCTTGCTCATTCAATGATAGTACATCTTTGTGTGGCACATGGGAGAGAGGGAGCGTCTTAAAATTAAGCCTAAAGCTGATTGGTGGTCCCCACGAGTGAACTGTCCAATGGTATTTTTAAAAACTTGATCGACAAATGGATAAAGAAAAGCAACTGGTAAATGTAATATTATTTTATTGTTTTACTTAACTACATTTTAAATCATTATTCATTTATTTTTTAATTAAAAATAATTCATTAATATATTAACGTGAAATTAATAGACAGTAAATTTAAAAAGTGATTCATGTGTATGATATAAAAATGATATGATAATGAATTGTCATAATAATGAAAATGAATGAGGTTTGGGATGATCAAGCTCCAAAAAAAATCAATAAAATGATCATAAAAGTCTTCTAAACTTGTATGACAACTTCATGTGAGGAACAGTCCTTGACATCCACCTAGCTCCCTTGAGAGAAACATTTGAGAGAACTAGAAACATCTGATTCAAGAATGAATCAGTCTTTTAAGTCAGACCTTTGCAGTGAACCCATTTCTAAAAACAAAATGATTTGTTAGTGAATCAGACTGATCTGGTTCTTAAACTGAACTCGATGCATTTGATTCGGTTTCAATCTTTACTAAAGTTGAGGATTTTGCTATTATTAAGCTATCACATGAACTGGAATATTGCACACGAGTTATATGAACTACTTTTAAGACCTTTTTATGGTAATTTTGAGTCTTTTTAGAATCTTAAATGCTCCAGCCTCCATTCATTGTATTTTTATGTAAAACAGTGATTCAAAATATCTCCTTTTGTGTCAACAAAACAAATTTATTCAGGTTTGGAAGGACATCAGGCTGAGCAAATGATTCATTTCTGAATGAACTATTGCTTTACCACAAGTACTGAACTTTTGCACTAGAGTTTCTCCTACTGCCTGCTGTCTAGCTGTTTTTGACACCTCCTTTTCCATCTTGCCTCAGCAGATTTTTTTTTCATGCAAACAAATGTGCGCTGCTGGGTAATGCGTTGTTGCATTTTTCAATGATACAGCTCATTTCATTCACTGTGGTTTGCCCTGGTAAAGGTAATGTTACAGTACCATCTTCCAAACCCTGGGTGCAGTATGATAGTGGGCAAATGGTGCAGTTAAATATCTCTGAGGGCCTCTGGAGTGGATTGCCCTGTGTCAACCTTATTCTGTAAACAGTTCTCTCTTCTCATACATTAAGCACTAAAACGCACTTTATCCAATTAGACCTCACTCTAAAAGGTCATTTCTGAGTGTAAACACAAGGATAAAAGATACAAATGATCTATTGAAACACTTACAGGCCTAGTGTGGCTTCTTTAAAGCGATCTGATCTAATAATCATTCATTCAGCTACACACACAAGCACAGTTTTTGTATACTTAAAATAGAAATGGTTTGTTAAAATACTTTCTCTCATCTCATTTGAATGTGCAGAGACAATTAGCACTAGGCTAGGCTAATCATTACCTTACCAGCCAAGATAAAATGTTTGCTTTGTATGTCAAAAATGTATAAAAGTCAGCAACAAAGTGATGGTATTCAGCAACAAAGTGATGGTTAACTTTCTGTTTACTAGACTAGACAAAAGGGATAGTGGTCAAAAACGTTGTCAGTGTGCCAAGAGCTAACTTGATGCTAAGTGGCCATTCTTTATCTGTAAATGGAAGCAGTGAACAAGCCCTACTAAAAATGATCATCTCCCACCGTCTCTCTCATCAGGGGTCTCAGATGATGCAACATGCTACATGACAGCAGATCGAACGAGGTTCATGGGCCACAGCTACTGATTGCATCTAACAAGCTGCTTGATGCCTCATTATGAATGCAGACTGACAACATACATCCATCAGCCCTCCCACCCAAATAACTCCAACCATGTTCAGGGAAAGCCAGAGACTGGAAACCATTTATTTAAAACACACTCGTCAACCTCATAATGTCAGTTTAATGGGGTATATATGAGAGGGAGAGAGAAATAAGGAAATAACTTTTTAAGGATGAACTTAAAAAGACAAGTTTGACAAGACAATCAAGACCGATTAGTTAAACAATGTCAAACTTTAGAAACTGATGTGGCTTAATAGCATGACAAGGACAAAAAAGAGAGCCTCAAAAGAGAAAGTCACACATGGAGAGACAGAAAAGGGGAAAATGAGACTGAGAAACAGGGAGAAGGGCTAGAAAATTTGACAGAAGGTGCAGACAGACCCGTTGTCACCCTGGCTAAAATAAGGCTGCCAGGTTGTAGCTGTCTATGTGCCTCTGTCTCATCAACGCTTGGCGCTTTTACTGGCAAACAAGCCTCTGTTGCTCCAGTCTGAACCCGAGAGCAGTTTGGCAGGCCAGTGAATAGGAACTGATTGAGCCTTGGAGTTGTTATCCATCCTCTGTCTGAAGGCCCAACCTGGCTGGAAAAAGGCTAGAAAACGCTGGAACATGGGCCACGGGCTTATGTGAGAGACAAGGCTTCTGGTATATGTCTTCTTGAGTTAAGTAAAGTTGGTTTGTTGTCATTTCTGTCCTGCGAGGCAAGCGAAAAAACTAAATATCATATATTCTCAATATGACAGGTCAATATGATGCGCTGCCTACCTTTATTATTGACACTCCACCAGGACAATAACTCAACGCCCACCTGTGATATTACATATCCATTGGGAAGATGCTTTATTGCCTATTCTAGTATCAAAAGCTACAACTATATCATGGTGTAAGCTTTGGTAGAGTCAACATGAACATTTCCAACCAGGGGCAATCATGCAAATTACTTTATCAAAGATACAAAGAAATTTTGAGGAAGCCACTTTGAAAGTACTCTATCAAAAAATAAAATAAAATAAAATGTTAGGAAAATGAATGAATGAATGAATGAATGAATGAGTGAGTGAATAAATAAATAAATAAATAAACAAACTTAAAATATGAGGGGACATAAAGGTTCTTTTCCAAACCATTATATTTATGTTCGTATGACAGAAAAGAATGAATGAATGAATGAATAAATCAGAAAAAAAGCCAAACTTTTTTAATTATGTAATGTCATGCACTTCTTAGGGAGGGAGGAAAAAGAAAGAAAGAAAGAAAGAAAGAAAGAAAGAAAGACTCTATCTATCTAATCTATCTGAGGGAACATGAAGGTTATTTCTCCAGCTGATATTACTGCTGTATGTTATGCATGTCTTAATGACACAGGATATTAAATCAATCAATCAATCAATCAATCAATCAATCAATCAATCCATAAAACCCTGCAAAGAGCTAAGAGACTAAGATGAGGAACTTTGTTTGCCTTTAGAATAACATGCACTGATTAAACACAATAAGAATACGTATTAGTACAGCAACCAGAGTCTATTTTGATTTCATGTTGACTTTAAAGAAATAGCACTTCTTAAATTCATTGCTCAAGAGACATTAAAAGCATCCCAAAATCAATGGATGTCTCATCGCTTCTCTCAGAACAGCCGTCCTGACCACTGAAACCCAAAGGAGTGGGCTGAAAGTGTCGGGGGAAATCTGCAGCATTTTTCTCTGTCTCTCGTTCTCTTCCTCCTACTCCCAGTCATTTCCCTGCATATTGCGCATGTCGTAGCGTTGGTTCCGGGCAGGAAGTCTGGCAGCCACACTGCCCTCCTTCCCACGCGGTTTGTGAGTTCCGTCCCTGTGTTAATGCTGCAGGAAGCCAGCCAAGCGCCCGCATGCAACAAATAAACAAACCACAACAATCCAAACAGCGAGAGCAGATCCTAGAAAGAGTCACACGTCACCCTGCGAAGAGCTACAATTACCCAAAGGAGAAAAAGTGTGACAAACTAGGGGCAAAATGATCACTTTGTCAACACTCTTTCCCAAAGCAGTCTGGTCACATAAAACACTGTTTAACACTGTATTTTTTTACAAGGTATCTTTAGCCGAGGGCATCTGACATGTAATTGCTGTTCCTCTGACATGTGGTCTATTTCTGAGCCGACTGCTCGAGCTCATTGGTGAGGCCTGGTATTTCAGTCCTCTAGCTTAGATAAGAAAGCGGCCTATATGAGCTAAACTAGGCAGCAGAGCAGGACACTTTGAGAATAACACAGAATCATCTCTCTGCAACATGTATAATTTCACACTATAATGATGCTACATGATAAATTCGTATTTATAAACAAATTACTAAAAAATGTAAAGGAAATTTACTATATATACACACACTAGGTTGGAGTCATTAAGATTTTTGTTGCATGACAAAGTATTACTTTTATTTGGCAAGAATGTATTCAACTGATCAAAAGTGTTTTTTGAAAGATCATGTGACACTAAAAACTCAAGAAACGGCTGCCATCACAAAGTTATTTTACAATATATTGGATTAGAAAACAAAGATTTGTAAAAAGATTTGTAAGTTGTAAAAATACATTTTATAATATTACTGTTATTACTGTATTTTTATAAAATAAATTAAGCCTTGGAGAGCATAAGAGACAAACAAAAAAAAATAAATAAAATCTTTACAACCCCAAACATTTGAACAGTTACATAAAGATGTGTGTGTGTGGTGTTTTAAAAATTGCAATAACATTTTATAAATTTAGTATGTACAGTATATATACATTATATTGTTAGATGCATATATCTGAAGAGTAAACATAAGTATGTGTGTGTATATAAAATTCATTTATTATTCAAATGATTAAACCCCCTTGACCTGAAAGACATTATATAAGATATAGGCATATGTATATACAGAGCTGCAATCAAAAATACATATATATTTTTGAGACTATTTATAAATGTAACCTTTCTGAAGATCCAGAGTTGTATTTATGTATTTATTTATTTATTCATTCATTCATTACATTTCATTTATTTATTACATTTTCAGTTTTGTGGCATATTAAATGTGATACTGTCAGTAGTTATATAAAATATATTAGAATAAAAGGTTCTCAACAAAAGAGGGTTTGATTTTATTCATGAATGTTCGAGCCAATCTGATTTTTGATTAGAACTGTACATCCTCATAATGTGTATTAATTTTTATTTTCATATTAATTTTTATTTTTTTTGTGTGTGTATTAATTAATTTTTTATTAACTATCTATAATGGTTTACTGATTCCTTAGTTGAATTATTTTCACAAAATTTTGTTCACACACACACACACTTATGTATTTAATAAAACTTTTTAAACAATATTTCTCTTCAGATATACGGATCTAACTTCTTAAGGATTATATATAATGTATATATACAAAAACACTACATAAATCAGAATAAAAAGACATTCAAAAATACTGTTCTTCAGATATACACATCTAACATCCCTCTCCAGAATTTCCTGTTTTACACTGTTTGACGTTACTCCAGCCAAGGTGATGTCTCTCTGCTCTGCAACGTTTGATACCTTTTCGTTTTCCGGTCCAATCGAGCAACGTGTCAGCAAACTTTGCGCTCAAGGAGTCTGGCACTTGAGCCGCCAAGTCAAAGCAGCTTCGATGCACACCGTGCAAACAGTCACGCTAGGCTACGCTCGCCCCGTTGGAGGGAAACATCTCCATAAAAGAGTGACACCAGGATGCTTTCTTCCTCCCTCGCGTCTCCTCCTCCTGAGCCACGTGAGGCAGTTGTCGGGCAAGAGAGACAGAGTTTCTTTCTCATCCATACCCACGGTCCCTGCCCAGGTGCGCCGGCGCATCACTTTATTTTGCTTGCACAACTCAGCCTGTCTCCACTAAAACCATCATTGACACGCCGCTGTCACAATAAACCCACCCTAGCTGTTTCTCCACAACACCCACCCAGTTTTGCTTTTCTTTTTCCTCATCAAATCCCCCACAGCACACTCACCCGGACTCTCAAATACTCACTCCCACCACTCATCCTCCTCTATTCTACTCCTCATTCATTCAAGCCTTCAAGCAACAAGCAAACCCTGGTTCATTTTCAAGCCGTGGTTCTCAGCTGATGTAGCTTCAGGACCCAGATTTTACACTTTACCAAAACACTTTACCAAATCTGTTTATCGTACAAAATTGAATTTCAATAGTTTAATGCTCTTGGCAGTCAATAAATGTGCACAAAACACATTGTGGCCAGCACAAACCAGTTTTATCCACATTGCAAGTGAATCTGTATTAATGTAGCCTGGGTTGGATTTCATTTTATCATGCATTTTGTTCAACCTGCCTAACATGGCATTTGACCCTGTCAGAATAGATTTGCAAAGGATTTTTGGGTTGCAATCCACAGGTTGAGAACTAGGACAAGTTATTTTATATGTATGTATGTATTTATTTGTTTGTTTGTTTGGCTGGTTGGTTTTATTATTTTATTTATTTATTCTTTAAAATTGATGTAATTTTCTGTGGACACCCAAGCATTCACTTGTGGTCCACAAAACAAAACAAAACAAAACAAAACAAAAAAGTTAAATAAAAAGTAAAATAAAATAAAACAAAGTAAAATAAAATAAATAAAAGTAAAATATAAAATAAAGTAAAATAAATACAATAAAATAAAGTATAAATAAATTAAATTAAATTATAAATAATTAAATTAAGTAAAATGAAATAAAATAATCAAAAACTACATTAAAGGAAAGCTCCACTTTTTTGAAAATAGGCTCATTTTCCAACTCCCCAAGAGATCAACAGTATAGTTTTACCGTTTTCGAATCCATTCAGCCGATCTCCGGTCTGGCGGTAGCATTTTTAGTGTAGCTTAGCATAGATCATTGAGTCTGATTAGACCGTTAGCATCTCGCTCAAAAAGGACAAAAGAGTTTCGATATTTTTCCTATTTAAAACTTGACTCTTCTATAGTTACATGATGTACTAAGACTGACGGAAAATGAAAAGTTGCGATTTTCTAGGCCGATATGGCTAGGAACTATACTCATATTACGCAGCGCCTGAAAGTAGTCCCCAGGTATATCATAACTAGTTACCTAGCTGGGGACTACTTTCAGGCGCTGCGTAATATCACTGCGCCTGCTGCACCCATGGTATGGCAGCAAAGTTCCTTGATTATTACGCTGGAATGAGAGTATAGTTCCTAGCCATATCGGCCTAGAAAATCGCAACTTTTCATTTTCCGTCAGTCTTAGTACACGTGTGTGTGAATGCAAGACATTGTGCTGCTGTACAAAATTTTGTGAAAATTCATCTAAGGAATCAGTAACAGAAGAGTCAAGTTTTACAATTTTTAATCACTTCGAATGATATTAACTGAGAAACTTGAATTTCTGAAAGTCCTCTAATAGTGGGCAAAAAAAGGGCACAGAGTCAACAAGATTTTCCAGAAACACCTAAAATATTTTAGAAAGGAGGATCATATTTGAGGTTCCATTACATCAAGACCTTGAAAATCCCTGGTCTAGAGCATCCTGAAATATTCATGATTTGTTTTTCATCCCAGTGCAAAGTATTGTATTCTTTTAGTCATTCTCCTGTCCACTAGATTCATGCATAACAGGCCGCTATGAAAAAAAAACAAATTGAAATCTAATCTATAGAGCTATTAATGTTGCATCTCTGAATAGTAAAAAAAAAACAAAAAAAAAAACTGTCGGATGGCATTATTATTTCTCTGTGTGTTGCAGCCGTAATGCCATAAGCGTGCCGATGTTCCATTTCAGCCTGGTAATATGTAGAATAAACACAATAACCTTCTTATCAGCAATCTTGTACATTGGTTTATTTTTACATGCATTGAAATGCATATTGCCTTCATCGCAGTGAGATGACACAGCAGTGCATTTCAAGCCTGAAGAATGGAACACAAGACATGACCTTACGGGACAGGTGGAGGTGTACGATAAACAAAGCAGTTAATTTCAATGTGAATGGAGGGTACATGCATGCATTTGCATAGAGTTCTCCATCATAACATACAGTATCTATGAGGATTGCAGTACAGTATATATGCTTGATTCACACAGCCAGAGATATGCTGCACCAAAATCCAGAACATGCAAATCTCCAAACATGAAATATTTGCTTATCTAACACAAAACCAACTTAGCTTGGCAGTTATATCAGTGCATAAGAACGTCTTTTACAAGGATATGTAGTATTCTATAACCTTTTGAAGTATGCAGACCAATTATGCAATTATAGAATATGCTGGATGTCAAAACAGTTGTACGTGAAAGTGTTGTTGTTATACACAAGGTTTCCACATCTGACCAGTGAATTTCCATTTTCAAGCTCCAGGTAGAAAACGTTCACTACTGCTTAGTTTTTAAGTTTATAATAGCAGTATTTTAGTTGTACTACAGATACTACTGTTTTGTTTTTAAAGTAATATCTTCTATTGTTAAATGGGCACCAACACATATTTGACCATATGGTGCTCCATATGTTTGTACAACAGAAACAAACCTTCATAATCAGGGGTTTTCTCACGATATCTTCATCTTTTCAGCTCACTGGACTCTCATATTCCAGATTTACAGAAACAAACGAGCAAAACTCATCCAAAATGTCATCATAAATCCAGATACTGTATATTTATGTAGAATGTATTGTTATCACTATCAATCATGCTTTACTATGTAGGACACAGTTAATAAAAGCACCATCTAATGTGACTGGACATAATTTTCTTTGTAAGAACGCTACTCGAAAACACCATATAAATCATAATAGGTTCAGTTCGCTAGTAAAATGTAATACATATCAGAGATGTTACCACATACATAAATATATTCAGCCGTTCCTGTTCGCTGCGCCGGGACACCATCTCTGACAATTTATTGCATGGGTCATTTGGAAACTACAAATAGTGCAGTTCAAACATTTGAAAGAAAAAAAATACCTTTTTCTAGTCATACTTGCCTGTATTTCCAGCCAAGTAAGACTGCAAAACCATCATGCACTTGGAAGATACTATAGTGTGTATCTGGAGAGTTTAATCTCTTATGAATTTACCTAATTAATTGTCCATGTGGCCATTGAAAAAAAATGACTAAATAACAGCTAAGGAAGATTGATCAGGCTTAATTGAAATAACTTCACAAGGGAGTTTCATTTAAAAAAATGTTATTTTAATATTATTTTTCTAATTAATAATGCTCTCAGTAATGCATATTTATGAGGGAGACATTTTGATCTAAATATTCCATCTTTATGCACAATAAAATATAATACTTGATTAAAATTGAGAAATAATCACACATAAAAGCCAGTGAGCTTCTTGTTTCTGTGAAACATGGACAAAGTTTGTCAGTGTTCCAATTCAGCTTGAAGTTCAGCAGATACGAGCGTCTTATGTGACTGATGGCTGCAATTTACCTCCACCTAATGTCAGCCATTAAATTCTGAGTAATACATATAATTCAGGCTTTGGATCCTGTGGAGAAATGTGACAGACAATAAATTGTCAGATTTTCTGTAAAGAGTTGCTCTGTCTCCTGTCATTTGATATTAAGGACTGAAATTAGAGCTGCTTTATTAATTCTGTCAAATAACTAGCAGAGCATGACCTACATTTAAGCTCACTAGCAAAAATTAGGATATGATATTATGTGCAGTCGATTCTACCAACCGTCTTGGATGTGACCCCTGGCCCTGTATGTACAGTAGATTTTGTACATAATGATGAAACTGTCTAAAAGATGACAAGATATACAAATATGTGATCTAGAAATATGAGATCAATAATCTACAAAACACCCACATGGTTAGCATGGGAAAAAGGCTGCGCTTATTTGGTCAAATACAGCAAATAATATATTACAATATTACAGTTTAAAATAACTTACATATATATATATATATATATATATATTTCAAAAGGTAATTTACTGTTGTGATAGCAAAATTACAGTCTTTAGTGTCACGTGACCCATCAGAGATTATCTAATATGCTGATTTGTTGCTAAAAATAATAGTTATTAAAGTTGTGCTGGTTTTTTTTTTTTTTTTTCATGATTCTATAGAAAGTTCAAAAGAACGTGATTTCATTGAAATAGAAATGCTTTGTAACATTATAAATGTCTTTACTGTCCCTTTTAATACATGTAAAGCATCCTTGATGAATAAAAGTAATATTTTTTTCACTAAATAAAACTAGATTGGAAACACATGGCTGTAAGGGCATTAATTTACTTTTGACTGATGTTGCAAAACACACTAATTTTGCACATATTGCATATTAACCAGAAAATATGGTCATAAACATTTGCTGACTGGCAGGAATTCATTTAGGTTTTGCTGGTTGGGCGAATTAGCTGGTTGACTAGGTCTACAAGGCCCATTTCCAGCCAACAATCAACACATAAATTGCACTTTTCACCTCCTTTAGTACAAACTTTTAATCGAATGCACAAACCTCTAAAGATCCAGCATTGTTCTAATAGTGAATTATGACCATTATGGCTCTGTAGAGTTTTATTGCTTGGTTGTTTTGTGCCAAATCGCAAAAATTCCAATTAGTCTAATTTACTGACAACATCAAGTTAAATATGGTGTATAGTCTGACAAAGGTCGACCCATAACAAATCAAAAGCCCAAAAAACATACCTGAGTCCATATGAGGTTCTAATTTGAGCAGCCCTGCTGACCTGTTTGTGCCATTCACACAGCGGTAGGCTAGCTGAACTGGGCCATGATTATGAGACCGTGTGATTGAGACTAGCCAGGGAGGATCACGTCTTGAGTGGCACCAAAGGAAGGGCGATCTCTGTAGCAGGTGGGCATGAGGACACCCCGCTGCAATCTGCCTGCGGCTGCAGTAATTGGTCTAATCACTGTTCCATCTCATTTTCAATGCCCATGGACTAAAATAAAGTTAGGAAATTAGCACAGCTAGAACGTCATCTCATTCTCAATATGATCCAAGCTTTGCCAGAGAAGTTGGGGTAGGAAATTATTTTACTAGCATAGCGTAAAACCTAAGTGCCTTTTCAGCAATAGTCATGCCATTCATCACTGCAAGATTGTGTCTAATCTGTTTGTTACAGACAACTGTCACAAACTCATGCTGGGAATATAAAAGAGGCTCTTGTGGCACTCCGCAATAAGCCATTCTTGATAATAACGGGTGACTCTCATCAGCAATGCAATCATAAGCGGCGGTAATTAGCAGCTGTGAGAGACAGCAAATCTTAAATTAATTCCCCTGATTACCACATTGATTATTTCATTTCGTTGGTGCATGATGGCATAAGAAAATTCAAGTGAGTTATGAAAGTAGTAGAAGAAATGCCAAAATAGAATGCAGACCTAGATTAGATTATTGTGATTATTGTTTAGATTATTGAGGTATTACAGAATTTAAAAGGGTGGAATTTTATGAAAATGTACAATTAAAGGTCAAAGGTCAAAGCAATTTTCTCTACTGAAATTGAAAGAATTACTCATGAAAGGTAACAAAAGCCTCAATTAATTCATAATCATGAAAAAGAGGCATTTATTGGCATCATTGAATTTAATAAAGTATAGGATAGGAAAGTGTATGAATATATGAACTAAACCACAGGAAAAAGATCTAGATAAACTAAATGATTTCACTAGTCACTATTAGTTGAATAATTGTTGAATAATCAACCACCGTGACTGAAATCATTTCATTTCTCACTTCTTTTTCTTTTCAGTTCAGATTCCAATTCAACTTCCTGTAGGGTGCAGCCAAATCGGTTCAATTTAGATGTTAAGGAAGGTGCCAAATTGCTAAAAGGCAGCAACACAGGTAAGTGAAAGCTGGAAAAGTCACTGGCAAGAAGAATTTCCAAGGAAAACCAACAAGCGCTGAGGTTGAGGATGGGTTGAGGACGTCATTGATGTGGGAGGCCATCAAGGCTCTATATAGTCAGCAGCGACTTTAGAGAGTATGATCTGTTTTTCCTCACCCGTGACAAACAGGGATAAGGCTCAATATTATCTCCAAGGTCAACCTGATCCTGGCACTGAAAAGAAGTGCCCAACCGGAGGAGCTTGACTCGCCACTATATCCCTTTCTCCTCCTTATCACCGTCTGAACACACTTGTTTAAACAAAAGCGAGACGGAACAAGCCCACATTCACTCTCTCTCACGCTCTCTTTACCACATCAGTGCCGCGACACAGATAACTTCAGTTATAACCAGCAGCAACACATTTTGACAACAATAACAATATCTTTTATGCATTCTCTTCTGTGCAAAGGTTAGATTATGCAGCTATTAGAGAATTTAAAAGGGCATTGTTGGAGTTTATGAAAACATACAATTAAAGGTCAAAGGTCAAAGCAATTTTCTCTACTGAAATTGAAAGAATTATTGAATGAAAAGTAACAAAAGCCTCAATTAATGAATAATGATAAACATACAAGAACAAGCACAAAAAAAACAACATACAACAAGATTAATTTCCGTAGCATTTCCTGTTATTACGCTCTCCATGGAACACTGACCAATGTGCCCTCTCAGCAGATATGAGGGTCCAGGGTAACCATTCAACCTTGAACGCCCTGCATGTCCAATCCTTACCGCCACAACTTCCTCCCCCATGATCTATTACAAGGCCGGGGAGCAGGACCAGTCACTGTGATGTATTTAAACTCTACTGCACGGTCATGGACCGCTCATGGTCCCGATTCAACAGAATAGTTCTTCCCTACATGCATCTGAGACAGTACAGTATGGCCCGGTGGCTTCCAGACTTTTCTCAGAATTGATTTTCTAGGGATTGATTGTGGTGAAGCTTCGGGCTGAGTGTGAGATTGAGGTAATCATAAATATGAGCCAGGTTGGTAAACAACCAATAGATCCCACAGAATCCAATTGATGATATTTACACAGCAATTCATTGTCAAGTTTGCCAGCACACAGATGCATAAGCTAGCTGAAAATGATTTTTATTACTCCACCGGTGTTTATATAGAACTAGGCCTTCATTCTCTCTGCCAAAAACTCTTTTCGTCACAATGGTTTGTCCCACTTCCCTCTAAATCCAGTCATCCCAACTCCCAATGGAGACAAGCCAGGAAGCCTGCCTCACTGGTTGGATGGATGTCATGGTAACCACGCCGCTAATGCTTGCTACGGTTTCCAGCTGACTGCTCTGTTGAGGGGCTTCAAGTGATGCCCCAGTGACCAGCTCTACACCTTGGGCAGTCACTCATGAGAGACACGCCCCCCCACCCCACCCAACCCCCACCCCCCCGGTGTATTTCATGCCCCTCGAGCTCTGGTGGGGCTCTACAGCTCAAAGTCACCCAAGTCATTATTCACAGATGACCTTCTCCTCTGTCGAAACTCTGAGATGGAGCACAAAAGTCATACGTATCACAAAAATGGCGCACTAATGACAAACGCTATTGCTTGTTTTGAGACCAAACACTGTTAATTTCGAACTTGACGTAATGACAATGTTGAATTTGAGAGCTACAGCAGAGGCAAAGATTTTCAATGAATAATAATGCAAATTTCCTCACATAAAGCAATTGTATGTTTTCTGAAGGCACAGAATAAAGCAAAAGGGCCATATGGACCACTTTTATAATACTTTAATGGTGCCCTTTTGTTATTTTGGAGATTCACTTGAACTGCATCTCCTTATCTCAATTCACTCCTGCAGGTGTATACTCCCTCCTGAATGAGTGATGCCTTGTTGTTTGTTTACAAAATCACTCTCCAAAACCTTCACCCTCTCTGCTCCTCTCTGGTGGAATGAGCTGTCAACCTCCACCCGAACTGCTGGAGCAATCCAAACTTTCATGAAGCAGCTGAAGGCACACCTTTTCCTCCTGCACTTAACCACTCCACAATGCTAAACCAATGTAAAAGGTGAAAAATATCTTCTGTCTCTTCTCTGTATTTCTCATCTGTTCTTGGCATTGAAAACTGTGAATACATTGCCTCTGTGATTAATTGTTTATGCTCCTGTAAGTCATTTTGGATGAAAGAGTCTCTAGATGGCACAGACCGATAGGTTCTAACTCAATCTGATATAATTACTTCATCATTCAGCAGCCAATGAGCTGTGAGCTGCTATAGCAGTTGCAGTGCGCTTCAGAAACCCTCCACCTCCCTAGCTCCACCTGTATAGATCTGCTACAAGGTAGTTTCACATATGTTATAGATGGGGTTATTTCATAAGTGTTATATGTGTTATATGCAGCAGCAGTATTTTCTACATGCTCACAGCAGCGTATCTATGGATGTATTGGCGGTAGCACGTCTCGGTACCACAGCAGCAGCAGCAGCAGCATAACAGATCTATACCACCAAGACCAAACACATTAACATTGCCATGTATAAAACTTGCTGAGAGTTGTCATGACAAAAATTAATAAGTTAATTAAATAACCAAACTTTTGTGTTAATACAGGTTTGGAATAATATGAATATGATTAAACAATGACAATTTTAATTTTCAGGTGAACTGTCTTTTTAAGAACTTTGATGTACAGATGTTAGCAATGTCAGTCAATAAGATAAGTCAGATAAATCAGTACTTATTTTGAGACAGCATCCTGTTTTCGGCATGAATCATAGAAATGTGTTTTAAAATAGCAACATCTGCTATGTTTAGAAGATTAAAAGTCAAATGCTTAATTTCTGTGCCACTAATGGCATCAAACAGAACTGTTTGTATGAGCAGTCGACTGGGCTGGGCATAATAATGGCTTAACCATGAGCTAAGTGTTCGGAGCAGTCATTATTTTTGCAATAAATTACATATTTTGCTTTTAATATAGCTGGAGTGTAGTTAAAATCAATATTTTGATTTAACAACACTGACACATGCAAAATCTCACTGTTATTAGGTCAATACTATACTATATTTTGAAAGTTCTTGGACCCTAGATGTTATTGAAGTGACACTAACTAAAAAAAGAACAGCTCAGCTGCTTATAGCAATACTGAAGAAAAAAAAAATTTGCATAGTTATTCCAAACAAAAGGCTCATTTTAATTGGGAATTTTTGGTTTTCGGTCCAGTGTAACCACAATGTTCCATTCCAAACAAGAACTTTTAACAATTTTGTAACTATTAACTATAAATCAAGTCTCATTTGTTTCCACTGACTGCTGGCCACATAATTGCTGGCCCTTATATCAAGTAGCATTTTAGTATTTGGATGGGGACAACACAAGGGAATCAGAAGGGGAGGAAAAGGCAAACACTTAGAAAATGGTTTCATCCTTGATAATTACATGGAGTGAAGCGTGACTCTGCAGGCAGCACCCCAGAGAAGTTTGAGGTAATCAGTCAGTCACTGCACCCTCTACTGGGGAAAAGGGGTCTGAGGTCATTGTTTCTGCTGCTAAACCTGCAGGTGCCCAACGCTGTGTGTGCGTCAGCTGCTCATGGCACTGCCTTTGTAATGACTCAGAAACTCAGAAATGAGAGATATCATGAGATATGCATACATTTATGCACATAAATTATATAAATGTTAGAATTACTATAGTGTATTGATATATGTTACTCTGATCTCATGTCTCATTCCCTAAAGGACAAGATTAAAAGTGGCACCCACACATCTTACCCCACTCTCCCCTATATTATGCCATACTTTACAATTTTTGTGACATAGCATAATAGTATACCATGTGAAACTACCTCAAACCCATATTTTAAAAATGAAAGTGTGCAAAATTACTGTTAGAGTGATGAAGACCTTTCATTATTGCTTTGTCATATTCACCTCTTATCCTTTCTAGACATCTTTTTCATTGAGCAGAACCCAGCTGTCAATCAACGATGTCGCTGGGTGGACTCCAAAAATGCATTTGATTTCATTTTCTACACAGCTAAAAATACAGGTCTAAAAATAGCAGGCTTGGTGATGAACGCTTTCCGCTCAAGGTGTGCAAAGCAGCTGAGGTGCAACGCGCTGACAGGACGCAGGCATATTCAGGAACGTGATATGACAGGGCATTTGGCGGGATTTAGCTGTGAGGGAAGAGAATCCGCGCCGTTTGATTAACCCCCTCGTCTCCCTAGCGAGTGTTTACGGTTTGATACTTAGACCCTTTCTTCTGCCTTTCCAAAAAGAAAAAAGGAAAATCAATATGGTGAGAGACACACTCACACATACACACACAGACAGACTCCACTGACTCAGCAAATGAGGATCAGTTGGTCAGAGAATTATTTCCCTCCACAGCATGAAAACAAGACTATATAAAGCAACCATTCTATCAAGTGTGGAAGGGAAAACGCCAAGCATGTGGAGCTAAACAAGCTGAAAAGCTATATTTTAAAATCAGCAAAGCATCCTGATACTTTTTAAAATGCCAAATACAAAAATGCAGTAGGATTACGAAATATACTTTGTTTTTCACACATCTCCAACACCTTTTTTCATACAGCTCTGGTTTTATAAAAGAAACGGGGAATGCTAATGATCGCGTAGTCCAACTTACATGACCTTGATTTGAAAAACATAATGAATAGTCCTTTTTATCTATTTACAACTCTCTAACAATTTCACACTTAGAAATATCCACCTTGTAGAAAATAACACCTTTAGGAACAAGATGACCAGATATCTGCATTTTTCTTATGATAATGGCAGTGTAAATGTGTCTCTAGTTATTTTGTGTCTTAGAGATATTTGTGGCAGAACTGTGGGAGATCTGAAATATGAGATTTCAAATAAGTAGGCACGTGTGAGGAAAAATGTCTCATATGTAGGACTCTGCCAGGAAGATAATGGAACATCTAACAATCGTTAAAAGCACCAATTGCGACTGTGAATGAGTGTGATATTGCTTTTTCACAGCAGTTCAATAAACAACGAGTTAAAAATTGAGTAACTTACATTTTAGACACAATATTGCTAGGTACACTTTTGCTAACGTTAATAATTCAAAAGAAAACCACGGCAGCATCAACCACGTCTCCGAGGAACACTCGGAGCAGTTGTGTTTCGTCACTGAATGAATCAGCGTTTTGAACTAATTGGTTGGGTGAATGATTTAATGACTCACTTATATGGTGTCTGCCGAAATCACATACCGCTACATTTGTACTACATTTGAATTCAAAGTTTGTGACTTCTAAAAAAGTATGTTCTATATAGTATGAATGAAATTCGGATGTACTACATCTGCCATATGGTCACGTGACCTGCAGCGTCAGTTGCTTGACTTCATTGCCATTTACAAACCTTCTCTCCTGGCCTCAAAGAAGATACAGAAAAAGTAAAGTGTCCATCAAATGCGCACTTCAGAATCTCGCCAGAAATAGTATTGTATGCAAGTTTTTCATCTACTGTTTTTCAAGTACTGTGTATACTCTTTAAGTAAGTAATCCATTTCGGATGCAACTTTAAAGTTACTTGTTTCATTGCTGACTGAATCAGTATTTTGAACAAATCTTTTTGGTCTATGATTTTTGACTCATACATTGTTACACCAGTTGGTGGTGATAGTGACCATCTTGGTCACTATCGCCATCAACTGGTGAATCGATGTAACCTGCAGAAAGAGTCAGTAAAAATCCCCACCACTTTTTGCCATGTAGACAAATTTTGCTAGGGCACATTTTCTTCATGTTTTTTGTAACAATACTATGTAATAATACCATTTAGGCAGCCATTGTTAAATACATACATAAAATCTAACATCCAAAATCATTTTGTCCAAAAAAATACTTAATTTTAGTGAATTCAAGCTACACATTTTCTGTATCTGCTAATGCATTACCAGGGAATCAAACCTGTTACCTTAACCATGAATAATGAACAGCTGATAATGTAAGAATCTCATAAAATGAGACCTGACATCATCATCATCTTATTAAGATCCTTGGTTGCCCGCAGAATTATGTGTAATGTTGAACCTGTCCCTTCTGGCGGCAATGACCTCACTGATTCAACCTTAATGAGTCAACAAAAGTGACAGTATTTTTTTTTTAAGCTTGTCATTGCCCACCGGTAGATGACGTTCGTTAGCTCTATATAAATATCATGCAAGTGCTGACCCTTTTTAACCTGAACCTGTCATGTGTCCATGTGGGGGGAAAATCTGAGCAAATAAAGCCATGTGGCTCCAAATTAAAACTGAACCACCACTCATTGTAACCCAAGATACATCCCATGGCTAACAACAGAGCCCAACCCTCACCTTGGGCTCGAAGAAATAAATAATTCATATCATGGAACAGCAAATATGATGACAGCTTCTTAAACGCCAGGCTTTCTAGGTGCTCAATTAGCCTTTGGAGACCTTGATAGCTAAACTAATTAGTAATCTGCACAGCATAACCCATGATGGATCAGTGTCTACTGATGTACAGTTACACACCAACAAGCCATTACAATCCTGATCCATATGAATAACTCTAATGACACTTATATTGAGAGTTTCTCATCTTCATCCAACAGCATTCGTGCCTGATGACCTGGCCACAAGTTGATTTTCCTCAAACAACAGGGGCCTGAAAGCCAGGCATGAAATCTGTCTGTTAAAATAGTGTATATCTGTGAAAAGCACTTCACACGTTCTCCCCGTTTCATCACCAAACACATGGTGCTTTTCAAGCACACTGCCATGGCACAGAAGACAACCGAGAGACGGCAGACGAGAAGAATTAATAACGAGCCAGCCAAATCTTCTGGCCCGGTAAGAGCAAACAAAACTGAATCTCTCCGTTATCTCTCTGTCCGTGCATGCTTTCAAACAAACAGCAAGAAGATAACTGAGATGTTTTGATAAACAGGATCTCAGTGCTTTAGACGTCCTTCATCCCATTAGCATGCTGCAAGCAGTGTGCATTTCATGCAAAACCGTGAAATTTGCAGGGGCCAGCATTGAGCATTCTGTAGATAACATTACACGCCTTTGATCCGGCTTTGTCCCTCATCATCTACAGCTCATTCAATGGGCTTATTTACAGATGCGATCAGGCACCCTGTGGAAAGATCTGCCAGTCAGCTCTCCAGATCAATAAAGCATTCCCTCCTAATGGAAAAGCTTTGTCACCTCCTTTTCAGCAATGTAAAATACTCACACCTGAAATGCCAATTAATGCATTTGTATACAGCAACAGTCTTGACATATGGGCACACTGAGAGGATAACAACATCGCTTCATGAAGGTTTTAAACGGCAGTTGAATATGAAGGCAAGACTTTTAATTAGCGTGAGGAGCTTTAAAACACCACCCCGGGTCTACAGCAACATCCAGTGCTGCTTAACGGTGCTTATTTTAAATAGTACACAATGACAAAGTAATAGTTGTAGATATCTTGAAATCCTATATTCAATCCGACAGCGTTGGAAGTGGACCAAACTGAGCTCATGGGGATGTGCTGGTAGACCCCATGGAATTTCAAATGATCTGTTCAGCAGAAACTCTGGACTAAAGTATCTCAAATAGCCATTTATATCAACTTAATACAGTTCTCAAGGTGAAAAGTACGGTGTACGATGTACAGATTTACCTGCCATGTCACTGAAGAGCTTTGTTCAGGTGTTTAAAAGAGAGAGACAAAAATCACATCCTTATTTATTCCCAAATTCACTACACCTTCTACTCACCCACCTTCCATTTCAAATTTGGGTCAGTCTCTTTAAATGAGCTGCGATGCCAAAATCTATTGTTAAACTGAGCACAGATGCCTGAGCTCTTTTTCTTTCTCTCTTTATTCAGCACATTGAGGCAGTTTTGTTGGAATTGAATTTTGTGCTACTTTCCTCCATCTTAACCAGAATAACAGACATCTTTAACAGACAGAACTGAATAGTGCATTACCCTGCAAACAAACACTGAGTGCGATGGAATGACATTGTACACTCACCAAATGATGTCCAGAGAACAAACGCTCTCCTCTCCCCGCTTTAAATCCGTAATTCAGCTGGATAAGAATCCTACGTTCATGCCCTGCTGAGGTTATTTAAGGAAACGAACTGTTCTCTGGATGTTGACACAGTGAGGGACAAGCATCGGCTGCTGAAAGAGCGAATCGCTGCGGCTCGCGCGGAGGCAACGGAGGCAGAGCGCGCGGTGATGCTGCCTTTTCTCTATCACAACCATCCCAGCCTTCATCCACACACACACGCACGCACAGCTTTCGCGCTGAATTCATTCAGGGAGCACCATCTTCTGGCAGTAGCCTACATGAACATGTTTTACACACCTGTCCTTTATTCGACATAAATTATTTTTTATTAATAGGCTACTCTTCTTTTGTAACACATTTAATGAAGCGTATGAATTTGATTTATTGCTAATTTAGACTGTAGAATTGTGTTTTTATTATTTTTGGACATTGTTTAAATTGGCTAGCTAAATTTTCAATGCTAATTAATTTTTATACCCCTGAGTATTGTTTTGGTTAATAGTTCTTTTACTTTATATTTATGTCATATTTATTTTGTGTGCTAATTTTGTACGTTCATTGTGCAATGTAGGCTACTATATGCTTAAAATATAGGCTAGCTAAATCTAAAAACACACTGCAAATCCGCAAAGGATTATCTAGAACCAATACATGCTAGAGAATTAAATCACAATCTATTTTGAACATCTTTCAGATAAATTTGCAATCCTGGTTTTAAATTGACAATTGTGTTATAGTAGGCTATATTTTCAATGGCGCTGCTGGAGTTTCTCGGACCCCCTCCATAGAAATCGCGTTCCGGGCGTCCCTGCATATTTTGGTCGTGTATATATGCACGTGCTTTCTGTCACAAGGGATACAGTAAACGCGCTTTAACTCCCGCGCATGCGCATCGAGGTCCTTCGAGTGCAGGTGACATCATTCTTTTGGAGCTGAGCGGCGTCTTTTGTGCTTCAGTTCACACCCATTACTACATGGTTAGAAGTCTTGTTCTGTAATGATGATTTAATAGCATATTCTCATCATGAATGTGAACGTGCCCCATTAGCCTCATTGCCTTATACACAAACTGACAAACATAAACCTACACTGAAAAATATTAACTGAGGTGAAAAGTGTGACAACTAGCCCCGGTGTTCTCTCTCTGTGTACCCAGTATCCTGATGCCTATTGACATTGATTAATACAGCAAGTCCAAGTGATCACCCTGTCTTGTAGTTATTGAAAACATAGAACTTCTTCTATCTGTATATTTCTTTGTCATGCAAGTTAGCACTTCTGTATAGGCTAGATAAGTAGGTTATTTGTGAAGCTTAATTCACACAGTCAGACTAAAGCGCCATCTTTTGGTCGTTGTGGAAGCATGAAACATCTGCGACAGAGTGTCATTTGTTGACCGTCAGCAGTTTACAGCAGTTCAGGTAAACAACGCTGGTTGTGCAACGCTGATCACTGGTCAGTGGTTCCACTCTGGATATGAATCACTTCGGGTGGACTCTGACAATGACAAGTTTGCGATAAGTAAGCACATTCTGCTGAAAAAATAGAAATAGACTTTGACGTTCTTGATGAAGCAATACAACTTCCCAGTAGGGCTCTGATTACTAAAATGATGAATAATAAATGATTTCACTCAGCTCTCCAAAGAGATGGTAGACTCAGCACAGGAGCAACAACAAAAAAGTACTGGAACAGTAATACCATAATTTTAAAGTACTTCTTAGAACATCTAAGCGTACTAAACTGTGCTATTTTGAGGATTTGAACTTAAATGTGCTTTTAACTTTCTCTGTTTAGTTAACACTTGTAGTACACTTGAGTGTAATAGTGTATAAAAGATGGCTAAAAGTTGCACAGTTGAGTATACTTAGATGTTCTTACGATTATCTCAAGAAGTACTAAATAATACTTTTTTAGCATATTAAGTACAAAATTAGAGTGTGAAAATAAAGTACTTTAAGTACATTATGGAAGTGCACTTTTATCACCTGGGAGGGCAATGGTTATTTTTCAAAATATCTTCTTTTGTGTTATGTGGAAGAAAGAAATTCATACAAGTTTGAAACAACTTCAGGGTGAGTAAATGATGGGTGTGTTTTTAAAACACAAAGGTCGGAAATTAGAATCAGTACAAGTAAATGTGGCATAGTTTCAAATAATTTCAGATGAAAGGATATTGTGTATTGCCAAATCCCTGAATATAACTGTTATGAAACCATGTAAATGTTTTGTACTAGCATGCTCTTTCTGCAGGTCATTTGAGTGTTTATGAATGAGTCACTGAGTCACTCAACAAATGAGTTCAATAACACTAATTCATTCAAGAATGAAACACCACTGCTGTGTATAGCTCGGATGATTCTGACCTGACTTTGTTTTGATCTGTTTTTGTTGTCGGGACGAAAATAGACAAAGCAGGCCTAGTGGTCAACATCTTGTTTAAATGTAAGTAACTCAACATTAACTTCTTGTTTACGAAATTTACATGGATTATGCAAGGTTAGTAACTTGTTGCTCCATTAGTCAAATCCTTCTTGTAAAGTGAGAAGGACTCTGCTGCCACCAGATCAGTCTGATTCCCGAACGAGCAGTTCCATTCATTCGGTTTATTGAAAAAATTGTGCTCAAAATGTTTTGCTAAATGTGACATCAAACCAGTCTTAAGTCGCTGTAGTATATTTGTAGCAATAGCCACAAATACACTGAATGGGTCAAAATTATTGATTTTTCTTTTATGCCAAAAATCATTAGGATATTAAGTAAAGATCATGTTCCATGAAGATATTTTATAAATTTCCTACCATAAATATATTAAAACTTAATTTTTGATTAGTAATATGCATTGCTAAGAACTTCATTTGGACAAATTTAAAGGCAGTTTTCTCAGTATTTTGATTTTTGTGCACCCTCAGACTCCAGATTTTCAAATAGT
The DNA here is from genome assembly GCA_021397915.2 of Tor tambroides. Classification (NCBI taxonomy): domain Eukaryota; kingdom Metazoa; phylum Chordata; class Actinopteri; order Cypriniformes; family Cyprinidae; genus Tor; species Tor tambroides. Next base: position 44,843 of record JAFVLL020008430.1, read on the forward strand.
TGTATCTTGGCCAAATATTGTCCTATCCTCATTATCCTATCCCCTTTATTCAGCTTTCAGATGATGTATAAATCTCAATTTCGAAAAATGGACCCTTATGACTGATTTTGTGGTCCAGGGTCACAAATATGCTGTTAGTATTATTTATTTTTTATATTAGGGCTGAATATAGAATGATTGAGATAAATTAGCTTTAGTACTGTACTTTAGTAATGCCTGCAGTTAAACTGCTATTTCAAAAAGTGCAGAAAGAAAGAAAGAGTGCTCCCTTTTAACCAGCTCATTTGTTTGAACTGGTGTACACAAACCTGCAAAATGATACTGCAGACAAAACTTAATAAACCTCCTAATAACCATCATACTTCACATACACAGTCATCTTTTTTATAGCATGACCACAGTCAGGTTGTAAATCATGCATTGGTATAATCATGTAATGTTTCCAAAGCTTCCAAACAATGAGTCATAAATTCTGCCGAACACTTTGTGCCACTAAATGTCAAAATCATGGAGACAACTTGACAAATATTTGCTTATGAGGCAAAATGCCAAAAGAACTCCTTAAAATGTACCAACAGATCTTAATTAGATTCCCAGCATATTTAAGGAAACCGTAAGCCAATTTTTCACGACAAGGTCTGTGACGTAGTAACAGTATATGCACACTCAATACTGTAATTTACTTACTTCTGTTCAGTCTCTAAATGAGCTAATTGTATTCAAAAGATTTTAGGGTTGCCCTGCAGAAGAAATAATTTGCGCAGAAAAACAAACACACAAACACCTGAATTGATTTTTATTTAATTCAAATGTTTTAATCATTATTTTTGGACTAATCCATTACAAAATTTAGTACAAATACAGATACATCACATAAGTTATTTGTCTTATAAAATGCATATTGTATGAAATGCTATAAGACAAGCCGTTCTCATTGCACAGTTTACAGGAATTGGTTTGGTTTCTCTTTTACCAACCTCTGCTTTTTCACACTTGTCTGGGCAGGAAAGTTGCAGATTTGGTTGACAGAATTACATGTATTTCTTTCACTCTTGTGTCTGTTTGGCTGGGAATTTGAGCTGGCAGAATTTAAAAATGCATTAGAGAGTCATGGGAGGGTATTCAACATTCATCTGCAGCATATGAAAGCTTCCCTTTCATGGTTAAATTATTTGCGTAATATCGTAACAGCAAAAGTTGTTTCAATTCATCAGAAAATGTACTGAACGATACTTTACAGTGATGTAAAATAGAGTAACACAACATGTACATTTCAGAAAAGTAACACTGGGTGACTACACCCGCAACTATGTGCACTGATTCGTAAACCATAAGATACTGTTAAATCATAAAAACTGCCAGATGTAAAAAATGTGTCATCGGTGTGAGGGGATGGGTGTGTGTGTCCTGTATGTGAATCACAGTTGAAGGGTGTGGAGACATCTTCCTTCTTGACTTGAACAGCAGAAAAGGGAAGGAAGATTCCAATGTTCCATTCAGAGAAGAGTGACGTGTATGTTTGTGTATAAATATATGCACTTTTTGGTCACTATGTAATTTCCATATTTATTTGTGGTATAAGCCTTAGACTGAACTAATATAATATATATGAAACACTGATTTGTACTATTATTTAAATAAGACCGTATCATACACATGAAACCAGTTCAGCTAAGTAGGAAATCTTTTTTTCTGGGACATCGATCACAGTCATTATACAAAAATATTTGACCACAGAATGCCATGACTGACCAATCAGAATCATTAAATCTGAATGTTTGTGTGGCCTAAACATAATAGACAGTACAAAAGGAGTGCAGCAATACTATGGATAATTTGCCTCTTTTACCAACTACAATAACTACTGTTGTGGAGGAAGGCTCTGAAGTTCGTTCCCACGATAGGAGGGCAGAGACATGGATAAATCTATTATTTTGTTTCAATACTCAATAAAAGGACTCAATTATCTACATAGAAAAAAACTCTGACATCAAGCTATAAACAAGATAAAACAAAGAAAGAATAAGGAAGTAACATTCAAGTCCTTCCAACAAAAATCCAAGCATAACACAAATTAAAAACTAAATAACCAATACAATTTCAATGCATACTCTGGCGAACTGAAGGCAAAATCATTTGAAAGCACAGAAAGACCCACAATGGTGCATGCCATCAAATATTTGAACTGGCACAGAAACCACCTGAAACACATCCTATATGGCCTTATGATTAGCCCTGATTGGTTCATTGAATATCACAGGACATGGCTCTCTGGACCAAACTAACGAATCCTGCTTTTACCATATGTTAAATTTTTCACAGACTCTCTTGAAGAGTTTGTAGAGGAAGCTTGGGAAGAGTTTGTTGAGGCCTTTGAAGAAGTAGTCATGGAAATTGGAAAGATGTGCTATATCCATTCAGGGGATTGTTGGAATTGATCCTCATATATTTGTGTATGTGGATGCTTGTTCACTGATGCTTCTCTTATCTGCTTGCACATTTGTCTAAAACTGGTCTTTGGAGTGAATTCTGGAGCTCCACCTCCCTTTCATTATATCCTTTCGAGTGGTTCTGATCAGTTAATAATCAATATTTATCCTTCTAAGTATTACAAATGCCAAGTTCTGTCACGAAACTCAAGATGGTGTAGGCAGATGGGTCCTTAACGCAAAGTGATGATATTCACAGTGTTAGGCTACATCCACACGAAGCCAGAGTTTTCACTATCCGGAGAAGAAGACTTGGACTATGCACATAAATATTGCACGTGGTATACAAACGAACATGGAACAATACATTTATTAATCTGTGTTAATGTTAGGTAATAAAAAGACAATCGTTCAGTGTTTGTTCATGTTGTGGTTGCTGTTACATGACGCAGCGGTGTCTGATTAGGGTCGAGACGTGGGGTGATGACATCATCGTTTCACAAAATATATGGATTGGCTGTACACACGAAAACGCAAGGGTGTCGTTTTCAGATTTATCCACTCTGGGACCCGGTTTCAAAAAATAGCGGTTTCACTCTCCCAAAACGCCGGATCCATCTGGACGAAACGCCAATCCGATACAGAATTTTTGCGTATACAGCTAAATGCATCTCCGTGTGGATGAGGCCTTAAACTACTTGGCACAAGCTGATTGGTTGATAATGTATATGCAGCCATTGAGCTTGCTGCTTTATATTGCTTTATAATGGCTGGTTAGGATTCACTAGAGCAGATCAAAGTGCTCTGAAACCCTCCACCTTCCCCAGCTCCACCTGTATAGATCTGCTTCTAGTTATATATGCTATTTGTGCAGCAGCAGTATGCCTTAAATCTTCTGTCAGTCATTATGACAGAAATGGTTTTAATAAATTTTGTCGATTTATGATAATGAAGCAGGTTTAGCATTAGGAGTCTTAATCCTTGAATGTGATGTTTCTCTATGTTCTTATGTCTTGCAACAAAAAACATATTTTTAACCATCCTGCTGACCAGTCACATAGGTCACACAGGCCCGTCTTTGTGTGACCAGTCCACAGTTTTAAGCACTCAGAGACTAAGAAGAACATTGTTTTGAACCTCTGACTGTGAGAAAGTATTTTTTATCACTATGTTTGGCTAAGTTTCCTGATCTAATGTGAGCTCGGAGAACTTAAACCTTGAAGAAGCTGGGGCCAAATACATCGCATCTGGTCTAGTAAGGTCGCTAAGAAGAACAAGAGTGGTGACGCTCCCTTGGTGGGTTGCACTCTCTTCACTCTTCACACCGATATGCCGGAAATTAAACATTCCAGTCCCCACTCACGGCAGGGCATTAATGTTGTCTTTGTTCAGCTGGCAAATCGTTCATTATAAGCTTCCGCTATGAATTCTTCAACGGAGATAGTGACGTCAAGAAAAACTGAACCTAAGGTAAAAGCAAACATCCAGGCTAAAGCGAGTGCAGATGATTCTTTGGGGTCAGACATAAACGGCAAACCGTTAGATCAGAGCCACAAAGAGTTCAATGACAAAACTGTGATTAGATCCCACAAGTTAATGATTCTGTGGTCAAACATTTATTTATTTATTTATTTTTTAAATGACCACTGTATGGGATGTCCAGTCTTCTTAATATGGTCATTCCAACATTCCATTCATAAGCTTGTTTCCTCATTGGGACCAAAAAATGTTGCCACAAGGACAAGGATTGTGTATAATGCCGTCTTTTGTCCCCATAACGTAGGGGATACCTAAACACACACACAAACACACAAATACACACCTATTCTATTAAGTTTACAGACATTTCCTTTAACCCTAAAACACAATACAATGATAATGTGTAATGCAAATTGGTAAAACAATACAGAAAATTCCTTCATATTAAAACAGTACATTATCCCTTGTTGTTTGTATTTTTTTAAAGGGATAGTTCACCCAAAAATGAAAATTCTGTCATCATTTACTCACCCTCAAGTAGTTCCAAAGCTGTATGAATGTCTTTGTTCTGCTGAACACAAAGGAAGATATTCTGAAGCATGTGGGAAACAGAGCAGTTCTGGGGCACCATTGATTTCCATAGTATTTTTTTCCTACTATGGAAGTCAATGGTGTCGCAAAACAGCCTGGTTACAAACTTTCTTCTAAATATCTACCTTTGTGTTCAGCAGAACAAAGAAATTCATACAGGTTTGGAACTACTTCAGGTGTTACATTTGCACATTAAGTGTTGTTCTAGACTTAAATGCTATGCAAATGAAGAGGGAGGTGAATTAGTGTTTTGACTGTCAAGTACCAAATGCAGAAGGAATCCTCTGTGCTTGTGTAAACTGTTTAAATATTTGGCTGGAAACATTTCAAAAGTTTGTGAACTTGTTGATACTTCAGACGTATAATTTCTCCATTTTCAGCTTTTTTGGATGAACAGGCTGCGATTTGTATTCGGCTGGAAACGCTTCAAAAGTTTGTGAACTTGTTGATACTTAAAATGTATAATTTTTCCAATCTCAGCTTTTTGGATTAACAGGCTATTTAGAGTAAACAAATGTTTAGTTCACTCAGTGGCGTGCACAGACCTCCGGAGGGGCAGGGGAGAAATTGCGGTCCAGGGATCCACTGAGTTCACTTAAATTTTCTTTAAATATCTTAAGTGAGGCATTCATGATGGAGGAGACACTAGAGAAAGTTATGAGCAACCATTCGGTCTTAAATTAATAATGAAAACCCAAAAATGTGTTAATGCGTAACAGTGACACCTTGACACTCATCAGTAAAACCAATATACCAGTAAAGTATAGTAAGGTGATATAAGGTAAGTGCAAGTATGCTAGAGGTATGTGGTAACTGGATACTACACTTAAGGCTACCATGCCTTTCAGAGACAATTATGTGAATTACTTTGTGCCTGTTTGTGATGCCAAAACAAACCTATGACTTACACCTCAGGTACTTCAGGAAGTACCAAACCCTGCATGAACCCTTATCATTAGGCAGGTGGTATTTGTAAACAGGATACAGGATATGTTGTTTGCATTTCAAACCCTCTGTCCAACCACATGGCTATATTTGTGCACTGAACATTTATAGTTCAATCAATTGCTGATGGTTAAAACCAGTCCTCCTTGCTTTTTTGTCATGTAATAGTTTGTTTGATCTAATAATTCAAATTACAGATGTAAAATTGAATCTGTTTCAAGTTGCCTGTAAGACAAAAGTGCATTATTTAATTTGTCGACTGTCAGAAACTCACTCAAACTTTCCATTTCATTTCAAATATGAGTATAAGTTCAGTGATACTTAGTTCATATTTGAGAGCATAAGACAGATTTAAGCACTATAATTAAATCACACCATTTTGCAGTTAATTACACGACTCCCCTGTTAATCATTTTTGTCATAAATAAGCATTTCTATGCCTTTTTCACTTTTTTAAAAGGCCTGATGCTGAATGGAATTAGATTAACTGTTCAAATTAAATGATAATTATTGACTGCAGGTGTTGAATTTGCATATTTACTTAATGTGTTGTTTTAGATTTAAATGCAATGCAATCGAAGAGAGAGGGAAATTGGTGGTTTGGCTGTCAAGTACCAAATGCAGAAGGAATCCTCTGTGCTTTTGTAATTACTGACTCAGGTACTGTTTAAATATTTGGTTGGAAACGTTTCAGTTTGTGAACTTGTTGGTACTTCAAATGTGTATTTGTTTTTTATTCAATCTTCAGTTTTTAAAATACAAGCTGTTTTGCAAGAACAAATGGCTTGTTCAGTAGTAGTTATGGTAGGGTTATTATAGTATCACTGAGATATAGTTTTTATAAATATTTTGAATTAATTTTAATTTTTATATTTTCTGTTTTAATTTAAATGTAATTAAAGTTTTAGTCATTTTGCTCTGTGTTTTTGCAATTTTTCTTACTTTTTCGTAGTTTTCATACTTTTTTATCTCAGTTTTACTTTATTTTAGTAGCCTACAACAAGATAAGCTAAATGAAAATGAGAAATGAAAATAAAATAAGTTTCAGGTTTTTATTTGGTTAAAGTTTATTTCAAGTAACACAAATAGTTTTTTGTTTTGTTTTGTTTTAGTTAGCTATAACAGCCCTGTGAATACGATGTGGCATCTTTAATTTGTTGTGCATGCAGGATATAGAAAAATTGTTCAGTATGTTCCATGCCACTAAATTCTTAAATGTTTTAAAAAGGCTGAATGTATTATATATTGTGAATTATGTACAACGTCTACACACGTCACACGACATGCCTTTTGGGAGTCAGTTGTTGGCAGTTGAATTAATATTTTGCGCAATTATTTTTCTCATAAAAGTGTGAATGCCATCTCCCAAGCCGTGGGAAACCACTGTACTTTTCCCATGCATCAGAACGATAATAAAGAACAAAGAAATTTCAAAAAGCAATTCATGAAAAGATGAGTTACTGAATAAATACTAAAAAGCCTTTGCTGTAATTTCTTAACCCACACTGAATTATCATCATTGATTAATTGACAGAAAACCTTATAATAAATTAACAGTATTATAATGATAAAATAAACTTCTGGTTGCACATCTCAGTTGTGTCAGGGGAGTAAACATGGAAGTAAACATTATAACAAACTTTTTTTTTTTCACTAAAAGCTAAAGATCTAATTTGAGTTCTTAATAACTAGCTAGTATGTGTGTGGACATGCATCTGTGTTGTACTGTTTTCATTTATGAATGCTGTAAATTTTTTACTTTGTATATCTTATTACTGTGCAACCATCATAAATATTATAATCATAATCAAACAAAACTCAGATCCACCTTTTGGCATTGCAATCAGGTCGCTGAATATGCAGTGCTTTCAATCTTTCAGATTTCTTTTTTCCAAAATACTATATACAAATATATATATATATATATATATATATATATATATGCGCGCACACACACACACACACACACACGTTTGTTTTTGTGAATTGTGGGGACATTCCATAGGCGTAATGGTTTTTATGCTGTACAAACCATATTTTCTATCGCCCTACACCAATCCTACACCTAAACCTACCCCTTACAGGAAACTTTGCATTTTTACTTTCTCAAAAAAACTCATTCTGTATGATTTATAAGCCTTTTGAAATATGGGGACATGGGGAAATGTCCTCATAAATCACCTTCTCCTTGTAATACCTATGTCATACTCATGTCGTTATACAAATTTGTGTCCTCGTGTCACAAAAACACACACACACACACACACATTCCTCAAGAAATACAGTGTTGCCACCATTTTCAAATTCAAGTTTTCCTTTTGTTTTGTTTGTTTGTTTTGATTGCAGTCTAACAAGAAACAGCATTGTTTCTGCGAAGGTGGGGAAATAGTTGGTCAGTGAATCATGTCGTGTTTTAGAAGCAAGTACAATCCTGTCTGATAAGTCATCCAGGTACCCAGGTGAAAACAGACAGCTTGATGGATGTTTTTAATTATGCAGCATCACTGTTTTCTGCTTGTGAGGCTCATGATTGCTTTCACATGACACACTTCTTAGATGCTACTGTAGCTTTGTTTGTGCTCTTTTCTTATCTGTTCTTATTTCTCAAATGCATATTAGGAATACAAGGAAAATTAGGATTTTAATGCCAGGAAGTCATAAAAATCATTCATGCTTATCTGTTCTTAAAATGACATTTTAAGCTTATTTTTATTTTTAATACCAAAATTAATACCTAATGGATCAGCTTAGAATGATGAAATTATGGAATTAAATTACGGAATGCTGCATCCAAAATGATCCCTGGTAGATTTGTGGTTATGAAATATAAAAAAAAAAAAAATGCTGCTAAATTATTGCCTCTGAAAAAAAAAACAAAAAGAGCAAACTTTGCTATTGTTTTGGAGTTAGTTTTTTTTCTTTTTGTTATTTATATTGTTGTTATTGTTAGTTTATACTGTAATTATTGCTAATATTGCTTTAGTTCTTCTGAAGTATAATATGCTGAATACATTATGAGAAGCTTATAAATAAAGTTGACTGGACTTGTTTGAGATTTCGCTGCCAAATGTGACTGCATTCAACATTTGTCATAAATGTTGATTAACCAACACACAGAGAGCCAACTTTTGTTTCACTGAGTAATCCTCCATTACAGATTAGTCTCAGTTAATAAAAATATGTTCCCATTAAGTTGTAAATTCTCTGAACATTTAGAACATCAAGTTTTACATTTTATTTTATTTTTCTTGGTGCAAATGTTAAGGTAACATTCCATTTGATCATTTTGCATTATAGGAATGTTACTTTTAAATGTTCTGTGAACATTCTGACGTAAGTAGTTACATTCGAACATTTTTAGATGAACATCGAACTAAAACATTTCAGAAACAAGACTGAACAATTCACTGTTCAATTCACTGAACAATATATAAATAATGTTTTTGTGCTAATGTTTTGACAACATTATTCATAACCAGGTAACTGAACAAATATTATATTACGTTACTAGAACAATGTTTGTTCATAATTTTAAGAGAAACTTTCGTTTTGAGAAGTCAGTAAGCAAGGCCTAGACCTAGAGAGCAAACATCACATAACTTAAATAATATTCATTGTCATTCAAGCAAGGCAGTCATTTTAGGCAGTTTATGTGCTTTTCATTCATTTGTGCTTATAACACTTTATAATAAATTTAATAACAAACATGTAATGATTGACAGATAAGTTAAAATACATTCAAATGTTTGTCATAAATGTTTGATTAATTTCATATATTTGCATTTGAACGTTCAGAACTATTGATCTGTTAAACTGTCATTCATCAAGTTGTCAGTGAAAGCGATTAAAGTGTTGCACCATGTATCAAGTAGCTTATGTTTTTGAATTCCATGTTTCTTCATTCCATTTCTTATTGTCTGCTCATGCATATATTGTTTTGTGATTTAATAACATTTAATAATCTGAAACCTTAACTGTCCTTAAAGTTTTTTTTTTTGTGGGAACGTTGTAATTTATACTAATTCGAGTAGGCTAGTTCACCGCAACATACAATTAAAATCCAAATAGTGTACATAAAACTTTTTTTTTTTTTAAACATTTGTATATAATACCATGGAAAATGGCAGACAAATAGGTCTATATATTGTTCTATGTAATTTCAGTCCTGAAGGTCCTAATAGTTTATATTCAGGATTTACTTTTTATATATTGACTGACAATAAATCAGAGACGAAACCGGGGCCCGCAGGCCAAAGACCTTTGATAGGTCCGCCATGTCATATCAAAAGTAAAAAACATGCAATTGAAGCATAATTAATTTCTAATTTATATTTTTGTTTTCACATTATTTTTTTGTTTTGTTCTATTTTCGCACAGAAATGTAAAAAACTATTTGAATTTTTTAAAAAAAAAAAAACTTATTTAATAAATTACATTTATTATTTAAAAATGGAATACTTTTTAATATAATATAGCTGTATATAATGTAACATTTATGTACGTTTGGGTCATGGCCCTCAATCAAGTTTGGGTACCTCAGCAATGAATGGTCAGTAGCTTATTTCAGGTATTAAACAAAAACGATAAAATGATTTAGAATCCCAAATGTTTATTCCCATTTATCGAGTCTAATCTAAGAATCTGTGTATACCTTTCCAGACAAGAATCTGATTCAGACGATAAACAAAAAAAACGCAGTGTCATCCTGCACTTGACACTAATTGCGATAAGATTCGATGGAATTCGAAGGTGCAGGAATCATCGTATTATTTAGCTAATGACATTTTTGGAAACCCCTTAATTGAACCTAACACTGAAACCAACTTTGATGGGTCGTTGACACGGACACCTATAGATAATTAAAATACAGTTAGTCACGCACTTGTCGTTCTCCAACGATATAATGCGATCAAACCAGACTGACTGTAGCTGTCACCAGCCGTCATGTGAAAACCGGGAAGGCCCCTCCTTTCGGTAACTTGTCCTCTCCGCTCGTTCCGAACTCACACGGAGCATGGCTCGAAGCGATATAGCCCCAGTCATGCAGAGGCAAAACGAAAGCGATGAGATCCAGCAGTGACGGAAGTTTAATTCCAATGGACTATGAGCGTTTCAATGACTGCAGGACGAGGAAAGCATTAAACGACTGACCACCAGCTTGATTCGCGTGGAAAAACAATAGGAAAACATGAATTTCCATTTGCCCATCTTGAGGCCAGTTTGCAGTGACGGCGTCGGTCTGCATGTGAATATGGCTCAAAAATGACCAATGGTAAGTTCACGCAGTCAGTGTCCCAGTCAAGGAGCTGAATTAAAGCATTACTCTTACCTTCACGGGCACAGCGTCGTTTGAGCCTGACTACAGGAAAAGCTTGTATTTATAGCTATCATTACTTGGGGATTCCCGGTGATTATAAGCAACAATCAAAACGAAACTCCTAAGTGATTTACAAGAAAGCGTGTTTATTACGAAAGTGAATGTTCACGAGGGTTTATTCATGTGGAAATTGTCATCCTGAAAGCTCGGAGTCATGTTGATCCTTTTTGAATGGCAGTGTATTAAGTGCGTACGCTTGCTGGCCAAGTGTTGTGTAAATCCTGCATACGACTGAATGAAACCGTGCCATTGTAACTTTTTAGCGTTACACATGTGCATTTTTTGTATTCGCAGCATCGTCTTGGTACTTCTGTTTTGATGCTTATTATACTACCTCTTGCGTTTTCCTGTGAAAGTGGCTACAATAAAAACCAGATCACCGAGGATTACCGCAATATCATTAGGATACAACTGAAGCACGTTGTAAGTATTAATACCGCATGTATGCCACCAGGTGAAGGGATTCAAACAGTTTATCTTATGTTGGCCTATTCTCACTTGTGTATGTACACATTGTAAAAACGTCTATTAAATTTACACTAAAACCGGCAGAGTAAAATGGGTAAAAAATGTGCTTATGTTGCGGCATGATGGGATATTTGTGCCGTAATTTACATATAATTTACAGATACATTAGAATATAGCTGATACTGTGAACTATGTATCAGCTTTGTACCATATTAAAACATAATATGGGTAATAAAATACGCCACATGATAAAGTTCAAAATGGGCATTTCCACGAACCATAACTAATAAACACTAAACAACATCATGCTAACGCAATGCTAAACATTTGAAAAAAAAGCGCGACAAAACACAAGGTACATAACTGATTATTCAACATATATTTTACAGAAATTACTTGTATTTTCATGTTAAAAATATAATTTAGGTTTTCGCTGTAAGCTACACATTATTCATTATTTCACAATAACCATTTTTACTGTGTTTTACAGAATTACTTTTAAAATTTAACTTAAGTTTAACTGAATATAGGTATTTATACATCAAGTAAATAGGGAAGTGTTTGAAATAAAGATTACTTAAGATAATGTACCAATTATATATAGCCTATAATACTTTATTTTTGCTTTTTTCAGGAGGCTATTATTGAACAACTCAATTCAAACTGCACAGTAAGAAATGTCAGCATGTCCAAGGAGCCAAAAAATGTAAGAAAATGTCTATACTTTTTTGTCAATTAAACAAACCCCATCTGTTGAAGAGTGTGCTCATATGTTAGTCAGTTCTCTCTCAAACTGAAAGAGGAAAAGTTGTTTCTCATACTTGACAGCCTTTTATATGTGGCAGTAAAGGCACATCCACTAAACGTGACACAGTTTGGTTCTTTCACTTTAGTATTCTGCAGATTTGCTTTGTAAATGTTCTGACCTGCCCTTCCCACTCATTCCAGACTCATATGAAGTTCAGGGTCAGCTAGATGCTGTTCACAGCACACAGATACAGATGGAACTTGTTAGTTTAACAACCCTGCTGGGTGACAAGTTTCTCCTCCATTGTTGTCACTCATTTGCTGATTTGTTTCTGATCCGCTCACAGACACAGTCCATCCACAGAAAAATCTGCAGGGTTAACGGAAAACTGAGGAGAATCGAGAGGGAATCGGAGAATGTAAATGTACAACTGAAAGATGCGTTACATAAACTTGGGGAAGAAATAAATACGTCCTTGAGATGTTGGTGCCATGGACAGGTAACCGAAACAACCCGTTTCCTCACATTCGGTTTTCTTTTACATCATTTTCATTTATTTAAACCTCCTTTTTGTTTCATTTGTGGATGAACAGAGAAAGGGGGCAATTAAGCCAAAACAGCGAAGACGAAAGTGGAAGCTTTGCAGAGTGAAAGACATTCTGGCCAACTTACAGAGACACTTTGAACAATACAATGCGTATCTGTCACTCAGCACAGACCTTCCAGAGCGTGGGAAGACTTCAGAGCAAACCGGTATATAATACTTGGCCTCCATCCATCTCGTAGCTCTATTACAACAAATGAATGTACAGAATATGAAGAAGTAACTGGACGCATCATGTGCCATTCACACTATTCAGTATTTGACTGAAGAAAAACTTTTTACGGGAAAACATGTGCTAACTATAAACATACTACCAATGCATGAAAAGGTTTCAAAACTTTGTACTTCGGATTGTTATCTTTGAGTACGGAGGGTGCAGCAAATGGAACTTTCAATCTAAAAAGTTGGTTTCAAAGCCTATATTATATTAATTCTCTAGGCCTCAAGTTACAACTTTGTTGTTTCACTTCTTCTTTTGGGAAGTGACCCTATCCAAGTCTCTTAAAGTCTTACAATAAAGCCAAAGATTAAGCTTTTTTTGGACAAAATTGAACTGAACATGTTCCAAACCCAGTGAATTCAGTTAATGCTTTTTATATGAGGTTCTTTCTCAGTTTTGTGGGTTATCAATAGAGCCGTTTCTTATAAATCCACTTAGGGAGTGATATTTTTAGTTTAGAATTATTAAACCTTGAGCTTCTGAAATGGTTCTGTTTAATATTGTGAGCAACACTTGCCAAAAAAATCCTTGCCTTTTTCCTTCACTGTCTTTATTTAAAAGTTTCTATCAGTAAAAACAGTCTTAAACATCTTTTTAATGCAATATCTACACTGACTTACAGAAATTTGCTGTAAGCAAGCTGCCTGTCATTCTTATATATATATATATATATATATATATATATATATATAAATCAACAGGTGGGCTTATATGGTACATGAACTTTTTAGGGTCACTTCCCCTGTATAAAGAACTATCTGTTAACTTTTCACATATTCACTTCATATATGTTTTTATATGTAACAGTACAGCACTGTTTCTTTTTTTTCCAAGAACGTTTGACATTAATGGAGATTTTTTAAAATATTATTGTATTGCTATGTAACATCAAATTTCCACTTTAATTTCCCATTTTATATGTAACTTCATGCCAGTATAGCTGCAAGGAAAACAATGGGTTCATAAAGAGAAACTGAAATATGGAACAGAACCATGTAACCATGTCAAAACTAGGGCTGTCATTCAATTAAAAATTTTAATCAATGCTTTAATGAATAACAACATATATTGCATATCAATATTTGTTGAGAAAAGCCCTTAAATAAAGATAATTAATGACACTATTGTGAGTAAATCACTGTTTAGGCATGATAAAAACACTGGGTCAGTGATTAAATTCTTATTTTTGTAATAAATAGGTAATTGTACTTAATGTGTTAAACTGGCAGCCCTAAATAAACGATTAAATAAACACATCAAGCAGAACACAATCTGATTTATGTTTTCCACTTTATTTATGTAGGATAAGTTTAATCCATTTTAACCATTCTATCCTTTAACAGCAAAATTTGTCATAATCCCAAAAGCAGGTATTCATAAGCTATATTTACTGCCAGAGCAGCAGTAATACAAGCATAACAAGGTGCAAAGTGATGCCTGAAATGTATATGAGCTTGAGATCGGCACAAACAGCCGCCAACTCCTCGACCTCTCTCACCCTGAACCAGCAGTGATAAAGCTTAAAGGCTTGGAAACAATAAAATACCATTGTAAAGCTACTTTTTGTAAGGTTGTAATATGGTGGACGCTCTTGAAGAATGTGACATGACATTGCAGTCGCCTTTAAGTTTTGTATGTTGTGTTAATGTGTAAATATGTTGGAGAGACTAGATCACCGGATGTGATGGATTGTATGTCTAATAAATATATGACGACGATTTCTACAAGTCATTTTCTTGTTCAATACTGTTAAAAACACAAAACAATCAAGAACGTATAAAAACAAAGTGAAATACAAAAGTGGATTGCTCAGCGAAAGAACTGTTGTCAATGCATTTAACATAGGAAACTTTTTAACCTAAAAAAAAATTAAAATATTTTAAATAAAATAATGATAGCATTTCCCTCAAAATGACACACTACAATACGATTAACATTAGAATAGTTGCATTTTGTGTGTGATATGGTCCCATTTTAAGGCCTAGATCAATTTAACATTTCAATATTTTAATCATAACTATAACGGAGATAACACTACTCCTTTTGTAGCAGTAACCAATTATATTGCACTTTAATATCCCCCCCCTCCAAAAAAAAAAAAAAAACTGAGCAGAAGGTTGGGATGGGATTCTTTCTATAGAAACAGAAGCAGATTACAAGTGAAATATTTCTACAGCACAAGGATTTGCCAAGTACACTAGTTGGTTGTAAAGTAATACTCAGTTTTTGCGGCTACAGTGAGTCAGTCGTACTTTTATATGTACTTATTAAATGTACATTCGTTTCACTCCGCACTCGCAGCAGAACTTGGCCCAGTCCACAGGGTACTTGGTCCCACACTCATGGCAAAACTTGGTGCCCGTTGTGGAAAAATTAATTTCATTTTCGTTTTTCTCATCATTCCTAACAAAAGAAAATCATAAAGATGTGAATGAGTCAGTGTGGACTATTTAAAACAAAACTGCAACCCAGAAGTTAGGTTAACAACAACTGACTAAAAGACCTTTTGTAACTAATGTTGTAAACTGGAAAAGACAAAGAAAAGAATTGAATAGGAGCAGCTGATGGATCTCTCGGTGCACTTCATTTGCATTCATCACCACAATTCCTAAGAAGTCACCCACACTCCACAGTGCAGCAGTGCCGTACACCAATACTTGCAACATTATATTGTACCTTGAAATACAGTTGTCTGCATTCTGGACCTTCTTCTTGTTCATCCCTATACCAGAAGGTGGATTTCTCAGGGAGCTTTGTGAAACCATGCCCTTGGGTTTCATGTTCCCTCTGCAAACACAAACATAATGATGGTCTTAATGTCTGAAGAAAACGTCAAATATCAGGACTGGTCAGTGAGCTGGTGTCTTACTCGGAGGGAGGGCTGGTCAAGCCAGAGGAGGTGTTCCGTAATGGAGAGTATCCTGATGATACGCTCCTTACTGAGCCAGAGGACGTGGTTTTGCTGCTAGGAATACCTGTGGAGGGAGAGGGGAAAGAGCTTTTTGAACCATTGACAGAGCCTTGATTTTTTTTTCTTGTTTTAATATGAATAAAAAAGTACCATCTCTACACTTTATGTTTGGATGCTTGTCAACTCAATGGCATTAATGTGCATTTTAAATGTTTTTTAGAGAGTCCAAAGACTATTTTACTTTTTTACTGATGTTAAAAATACTAAAAGGAGACAATTGGAGGTGGGATGAAATTAGAACCAATATGTGGACAGGATCAGTGATGTAATTGTTACTTTAAAAAAAACAAACAAACAAAAAAAAACCTGTGAAAAATTTGTGTTAATTGAAATAAAGCTAAAATAAAAGTAAAACCTAAATTTAAAAAAAAAATACTAATTTTATGTTTTTCTTTTATAGCGCCATCAAGTGACCAAAACACCAATTTTTTTTTTTTTTTTTTTTTAAGGACTTCAGACTTCAGATTGAGGGCTTATCTACATGAAGCCAGAGCTTTCCCTATCCAATATTTTTTTTTCCTCATTCTAAAAAAAAAAAATTCCGTAAACACGGCGCCGTCTCAAGAAATATCTGCGTACACACGAAACCACTGAAACAGACTCAAAATGATGTAGTATACATGCCAGACAAGTATGTGGAAATGTAATTCTGCCACAGAAATACACTAAAAATGGAGAAGTAGTCTTGGAACGTGCGCATAAACCTTGCGCGCGGTATACAAACCCAACACAACATCAAGAAGACGAAGACGATGAATGCAACAACATCAAGAGCAAGAGTGGAGTCATATAAAAGTAACATAAATAGGTGTTTATAAAATGTTTATTAAATTTATTTATGGAGTCGAACACATACATGTAGTCCGCTACTGTTGTTGTTGTTGCTTTTATGTAACATAGCGGTGTCTGACTAGGGTCGAAACGTGGGGTGATGACATCATCGTTTCACAAAATATACAGATTGGCGAAATGCACGAAACACGAAAAAAAACACAAAAATGCAAGGGTGTCGTTTTCAGATTTATCCACTCTGGGACCCGCTTTCAAGCTCCCAAAACAGTGGATCCATCTGGACGAAATGCCGAAACGATACAAAATTTTTACTATACAGCTACACGCATCTCCGTGTGTACTGGCTCTGAGCCCATACACATCTGTGCCAAGTCATTATTTTCAAAAGTTATAGCCATTGAAGTAAAAGTGATTTACAAGGCACAAAACAAAATTACTGAAAATTAAAATTAAAATGCAAACTGAAAACATAAAAAAAAAAACTAACTGAAAAATTACTATAATAGTTTATAAAAATATATATAAAATAATTAGTGCTGTCAATCGATTAAAAAAAATTAACTAATTAATCGCACATTTTTCTAAAATTAATCGTGATTAATCGCGATTAATTCCACCTAACATTAAAGTTTTTAAATATACTTTTATATCGCAATTTCGCATTCAATCTTCAAATGTACAATGTACAAACAACATAAAGACAGTATATTTTTAATATTTCTTTAATGGCATCTTTTTTATGATTGAAGGCCAGCATCACTGATATCAATGATGTCTCTATAAAATAGTTTTTTCCCCTGAATATTTAACCATTGACTGTAGCCAGTCAGCATTACAGTATAATTTAGATCTATAAATTTTAACATTTATTAGATTTAATTTAATTTCAATAAATCTTGAAAACAATCATCACATGAACCTATTATAATAAATTACACATTTAGCTACTTGTGCGCTTCAGCAGAAATATACAGAAAATGAATACTTACCAAACACTAAAATCTAAATTAAATATAGATGAAACCCTGAAAGCTATAAAAGTTATTGATTTCCTCTTTTTTTCTTTGGTTCTTGGATTAATAGACATCACAGCAGCTGGTTATTAGCTTATTTGCCTGCTATAGCTTTAAAAGCTGCTGCTGCTGAACGTGACGTGGATCCGACATGCAACTCTCTTTACCTTTTCTGACACACTTCAGGTCTTAAGTCTCTACTAATGAGCGGACGAGCTGATCTCTGGGTTTAATGAGGGACATGTGGTGCTCAGGAGGGCGTAAAACCATTTCAGAGATGAAAATTTAAGGGATAGAGTAACATAAAACTCACAGGCAAATGCAACAAGGCAGCTGAATTCTTCTTGCACCATGCCTTAATTATCAGCATGAAACTGTAGCACACCACGCCCAGCTCTTTTCGCTGTTTGATATGAAATGATACAGGCTACAGCGCGCGCCGGCACCTTTGTGCGTGTATTTGAAGAGCGCACGCTACGAGCACAGTATCTTTTCCGCGCTCATTTGACTCGCGTCTGGCGCGGAGGTGAAGTTAGAGCGCGTCTGAAACGGCTCCCGTTTGATGTGGTCATAAAGATGTTCTGCATCTAAACAAACGCAATCCTTTTCAAGAAAAAAGAGACAGAGGCAGCAGTTGCGAATGGGGTGGCCAACCCTAGCCCCGCCCCTGCGTTAATTGCGTTAAATATTTTTAACGCGTTAATCAGAAAAAATTAATCGCATGCGTTAACGCGCTAATTTTGACACCACTAAAAATAATACAAGCTGGATTTGAAGCACTAAAAACTGATCTTTTTTGCTCACTAAAGTGGCCAAACACAGGAGCAATCCCGCAGGTTTAATAGCTCTGGTTGTGTCAAGCCTCACAAAAGTGATTCTTGATGAAATAACAAGAAGGAAATGATTGATTAAAGAGGGAAATTATAGATTAAAACAAGTCCATACCTGTGCCAGCACCCTGCCCATAGGCTGAGCGCTGAGGTAGACGAGAAGACACGGTGGACACTGTGGATACAGCGGGAGAGTTTGCCTTCTTTGGTGGAAGAGGTTTGTACTGCAGATACAGAAAAATGCAAAGTTTATGTCAATCCACTCAAGGCAGTCTAAACAAATGGTGCAAATGAGCGAAATAAAATGAAGGCAACATGAAGTATCAGTTTCTACACACTCTGCAGAGCAACATTTAGATCACCACATACACGCATACACTTTAATGCCAATCAAGCAGAGTTTATTGTCTAATTTCATTCGTGACCCCTTAACTGCCATTATACACAGTTCTTTTTCATGAATAAACAGTTTAAAGAACAAGTGTGGTTGTTATGGGCAGCCCAAATGCCGCAAATTGGGGACATTTCTTCTCACCACTGAGAGTTCTCCTAAACAGCATTAAAGATTCTTAGGTTACAGTTTCCTCTTAAAACCTATTCACAAAGCTGCTGAGACCACCTCTTACCAAGAATGGGGAGCAATCTTAACATAAGAGAAAAGGCAGACCTCGTTGACCTCGTTTCTATGGATTATGTCAACAAGCTTACTAACTATGCCCACAATAATTGGCTGATGGGCAGGGGTGTGGCCAAAGTCCCTTTCAAGCAAAGTCCGTTCACTCGGCCACCATATTTGCAATGCCTCTGGGCAGCTCAAACAAGACCAAGTCCTATCTAAATGAATGGGGGAATCCTGAAATCTCAAAAACTGCTCGCTGAACTCGTGATTAAATTACATTTCAAATCAGCAACAAAATCTGAAATAAACTGCCCCATGATTGTTGTTTCTTATGCTCAAATAGCGTTTAAAAAGCTTATTTTTCAGGCTAGACCTGTGTATGCGCATCGGCTGCTCTAGCCTCCGGTTTCAATGGGAACCAGAGCTTCTAATCGCCGCTGCAGTGACGCATTGACTTTACCAATCAACGACTGGCTCTTTAATTTAGAAGGCGGGACTATCCTGCCATATTGCGCGTTACAGTTTCTCCCATTCATAAGTATAGGAGTGAACCATCTTTGTATTTCTATAGTCTTTTGCATAGCGTATGCAGGGTATTCACGTGCATATGGGGCCGGGCTGATTTGGGACCCGCCGAGGGGGACCTTTTAATTAAAATCAGCAAATGTATTCTTAATACATGGCCACAATAAATATGCCTTAGAACTTTTGCTTTGGAACATGTAATAGATTAATCAGATCAAAGACGGCCCATTTAATATAATCAAAATGAATTATACCTCACATACACCATCTAGCTACATAAGGCAAATTCCGGAAGGACTGCTGAAGAACTGCATCATTTTCTAAAACTATGTGCAAGCGCTGCATTGTCACAGCCAAATAAAATATTAGTTAATAAGTGAGGTTGGTAGCTAGCTAGTTGAAAAGACTATCACTACTGTATCACATCTAGCTTTAGCAACACCTGCACTGTTTTAATTCTCTTTCTTTCATTTTAATTATCTTTTATATAAAGACTAATCGAAAGTAACCATTTATTCCTTTGGGAATACACAAAGCCTTAAATTAAACACCAAGGACATTGTGGATGAATTCGCCGAAAGAAAGACCCAGATAATTAAATTAAATTAATTACAACTGAAAGAGTTTTTCTTTCTTCCTTTCTTTTTGCGGTTTGGGCTGCTGTGCCAAGAGCATGTTTACCCTAAGTAATTTAATAAATATGGCAGCATTTAGTGCCATAATATTTTTAGAATAAAGTCAAAATTAGAAGATTAAATTTGTGTTATGTTGCGTGAATAATGTTAATTCATGCACAAAAATTCAAAATTCCACCTAACTCCAAAAAAAAAAAAAAAAAAAAAAAAAAAAAAAAAATAAAAAAAAGAAAGGCTGTGGCGGTTAACTGACTGATTTATGAAAATAATAAAACAATGTTGGCAGTTATACTGTTGGCGTTTCTGAGGTAAATGTTATGACTTATAACTATTCAGAAGTTGTTTTATTGATTTTCGAAACACTAACTGATCAATTACGAGATCGATTATTAAGTTATTAATTTTTTACATCTTCTGATATTCATGGGTTTATTTTGTGATGTAGAAAAGACGATTGATTCACATGCCGCTTGAACTGAGGCGAATACAGTGATCTAACACTACATTAAAGAGCTAAAAACACATTTGTGACCCTGGACCACAAAACCAGTCATAAGTGTCAATTTTTCAAAATTGAGATTTATACATCATCTGAAAGCTGAATAAATAAGCTTTCCATTGATGTATGGTTTGTTAGGATAGGACAATATTTGGCCGAGATACAACTATTTGAAAATCTGGAATCTGAGGGTGCAAAAAAATCAAAATATTGAGAAAATCACCTTTAAAGTTGTCCAAGTTAAGTTCTTAGCAATGCATATTACTAATCAGAAATTATGTTTTGATATATTTACAGTAGGAAATTTACAAAATATCTTCATGGAACATGATCTTTACTTAATATCCTAATGATTTTTGACATAAAAGAAAAATCAATAATTTTGACCCATACAATGTATTTTTGGCTATTGCTAAAAATAAACCCCAGCGACTTAAGACTGGTTTTGTGGTCCAGGGTCACATTTATTGTTTGTATTTCGTGACAAAATTGACAATTTAAATGCTACAATTTGTGTTCTATTAAAAGCAAAACATGCTTATTGCAATTATGGGTGGCTGGCGCGCTACAAATAATGAACGTTAATTATTATTTCCAAGCATTTATACCGTCAACCAAACAGCTTGTAAATAGTCATCTAATGTTATTTACCTCAGAAAACACAACAAGGAGTGTTGGAGCCCACATTAATCTATAACGTTTGGGGGGAAGGGGGATACAAATGTTTTTACTTTACTTTTACCAATAGGGGATGGGTCAGTGAGTTAATCACAGCGATATTGTAGAATGAGGTTTCATGTTGCCATATTCAAATAAAGTTTTTTAATATGTAGACAAAGTGTCACTGATTAACAAGTATAAATTCAGCTAATTGTCAGCCTTAATGTGTCTGCATCTTGAAAACAATTAGTGGCTATGCATACAAGCAGCCTTTTAATTAACAGCTTAGAATAATCATGGCTGATAGCAAGACATTGTGAAAACGTGAAAGAAAACCAAACTGGACTCAAGAACAGTTGTTACGTCTTGAAAAGCGTAGTAACAGTTGTTACTACATGAAAAGAAGGACATAATTGAATTAAATGGAAAATGTTTACGTTCTGAGGTGGATTGCCCACAATAGCCATTTTAGGATGGTTTGTGATTTGGTCTTAGTGACTTAGAAGTCCTCTTAATTGCTCTAAAATTAAGACTGACAGGTCCATTGTTTTGTATATGTTTCTCCTAAATCAGCAAGATAGGGGCTACTTTTAGCCTTAATGGCTCGTTTCAACTGAGTGGTATGGTTCAGTAAAGTACAGTTTGGTACACAATTATGTCTGTTTCCATTGTCAGAAGTTGTGAATGGTACCAAAGTAACAACCCGTACCACTTTTTTGGTACCCTTCCTTCGGGGTACCTAGCACATAGGTCAGTACCTAAATGGTAGAGTTAGACTCACTGCAAAATGTTGACTGGTTGACAGAGAATCGCCACTTGCGCGTTACAAGGAGAATGACAACACAAGGGGAATGAAGCTTCTCTTTCACTTGTTTTGCCATGCTGCTCATGCATGTTGGGTTTGCTTTCAGAGTGCGTAAACACAAAAAAAATATAACAGCGTATTTTAGAATTTTATATTTGTGCTTTCTTCACGCGAGAATGATTTCAATCGCTACTTGTATTGTATTGTATTATATTGTATAACTTTATTATCCACCTGAGTGGAAAATTGTCTTTAGCTCACCAGCACAACAAAATTTGTGACAACATACATAGTAAAACACAATCACAATCATTAGTCATGTTACACATAATACATAAAAGAGAATAAAAAGATACAGTTCATGCCTTATGTACTCTTTGATTAAACACTTGCTGAATTAATTATTTTAATTGCATTAGGGATAAAGGACCTCTTAAACACATTTTTATTTACTAGAGGAACTCTATAACATCTACCTGACTTCAAGGGCTCAAACTGGCTGAAAAGAGGATGAGAAATATCTGCAAGAATAACTCTCGCCTTCTTCATTGCCCTTTCTACATAAAGTTGTATTAGTTATTTTATTTGCCATGGACACAATTATGGAAAGTTTATTCTTGAGTCTGCAATTTATTAAAATTATTTTTAATTGGGAATTAAAATCCCCAAAAATTAAAACAGGTTGATCTACAGAATGGGCAAGTGCATCGTTAAAACTTTCCGCTATTCTCTCCCCTGCAGCATCAACATTCAGACCGGGTACATAAGTGAATATAACAGTGATCTGGCCAAACTCCCACGGGAGATAAAATAGTCTTAAAGAGATTGTTAAAATCTCAAAATCCGGCGTGCATACTTTTTCCCCTACGCAGTACTGTGTGGCCCAGCAGTTACCGACAAACACACACAGCCCTCTTCCTATAGATTTAAATGAGCTGAGCTCATCTCTGTCTGCTCGTATTGTTGTGTACCCTGTTAATGGGTTAGTTCACAAAAAGACAGCAAATCCTAACATGTATAGGTGAGAGCGTCTTTTTGGTTTGTCCAGCAATAGTACCCAGGTGCAGGTGCCGTGAAGCAGAATAATATCCATAATTGTGCGAAATTCATACCGACAAAATAGGGCTGGGCCATATATCAAACGATATGATCATGCGCATCTCGTCAGTAAAGCCGGTTTCGTGATTAGCGGTAAATCTCCATCACCTGCTTTCAAATGGAGCGGCAGTTAACACACAGAGCCGTAGTTCACCGACAAGCTGCACAATATCGCGTTCGTTATCGAAGGCGATTCATCTGCGATAATGAACTCGATATTGCGTAGCTTGTCAGTGATCTACGGCTCCGTGTATTAAATGCCGCTCCATTTGAAAGCAGGTGATGGAGATTTACCGCTAATCACGAAACCGGCTTTACTGACGAGATGCGCATGATCATACCGTTCGATATATGGCCCAGCCCTACGACAAATATAAAATACTGTCTGACGACGTGAACTGTTTAAAAAACAGACTTTAAAAAAAAACACACACAAAGCTAACAAACAGCGTAAACAAGGTGAGCACAGGGTCAGCAGCGAAGCCGCACCCCCGGAAGTTCAAGAATAAAGGAGCTTACCGGCATACATCATGCATATCAAGCAAGGGTACAGTTGGTGGTGGAAACGCAAGCCGGATCAATGTGTACCATCCCGAATCGAACTGTACTGTACCGACCCGTACCGCTCAGTGGAAATGAGCCACTAAGATGTTTTGTAAATATGGCCCGTGGATTTGATTCATTTCATGTTAGGGTAAAACAGGAAACACTCGTCTAGCAAGCAGGAAACCATTTACTATTTGCACATGAAAATATTTGTTCTAATGAACAAACAATTAATTTAACAACATTTATCTTTGTATAAAATATCATGTGTCCAGTCACAGGTTACATTAGTGTGAATGCTGTAATATTCATGTCAGAATGTACAAAAATGTATCAAACCAGTGAAATGTATCAAACTGGAAAAATACTGTATATACAGTGGGGGAAAAATTATTTGATCCCCTGCTGATTTTGTACGTTTGCTGACAAAGAAATGATCAGTCTATAATTTTAATGGTAGGTTTATTTGAACAGTGAGAGAAAGAATAACAACAACAAAATCCAGAAAAACACATTTCAAAAAAGTTATAAATTGATTTGCATTTTAATGAGTCAAATAAGTATTTGTGACCCTGGACCACAAAACCAGTCTTAAGTGTCAATTTTTCAAAATTGAGATTTATAATCTGAAAGCTGATTAAATAAGCTTTCCATTGATGTATGGTTTGTTGGGAGATGACAATATTTGGCTGAGATACAACTATTTGAAAATCTGAAATCTGAGGGTGCAAAAAAATCTAAATATTGAGAAAATCGCCTTTAAAGTTGTTCAAATGAAGTTCTTAGCCATGCATATTACTAATCAAAAATGAAGTTTTGATATATATACAGTAGGAAATTTACAAAATATCTTCATGGAACATGATCTTTACTTAATATCCTAATGATTTTTGGCAAAAAATAAAAATCGATAATTTTGACCCATATAATGTATTTTTGGCTATTGTTACAAATATACTCCAGCGACTTAAGACTGGTTTTGTGGTCCAGGGTCACATTTGATCTCCTATCAATCAGCAAGGTTTCTGACTACAAGGTGTCTTTTATACAGGTAAGGAGCTGAGATTAGGAGCACTCTCTAAAAGGAAGTGCTCCTAATCTCAGCTTGTTACCTGTATAAAAGACAACCTGTCCACAGACGCAATCAATCAATCAGATTCCAAACTCTCCACCATGGCCAAGACCAAAGAGCTGTCCAAGAATGTCAGGGACAAAATTGTAGACCTACACAAGGCTGGAATGGGCTACAAGACCATCGGCAAGCAGCATGGTGAGAAGGTAACAACAGTTGGAGAGATTATTAGCAAATGGAAGAAACACAAAATAACTGTCAATCTCCCTCGGACTGGGGCTTCATGCAAGATCTCACCTCGTGGAGTTTCAACGATCATGAGAACGGTGAGGAATCAGCCCAGAACTACACGAGAAGATCTTGTCAATGATCTCAAGGCAGCTGGGACAATAGTCACCAAGAAAACAATTGGTAATATAATTGGTAACACACTAACAAACATTATGCTTTGGGGTGTTTTTCTCCTAAGAGGACAAGACAACTGCACCGCATCAAAGGGACGATGGACGGGGCCATGTACCGTCAGGGCCAGGGCATTGAAGCCGGCCAGGGCATTGAAAATGGGTCGTGGATGGGTATTCCAGCATGACAATGACCCAAAACACACGGCCAAGGCAACAAAGGAGTGGCTCAAGAAGAAGCACATTAAGGTCCTGGAGTGGCCTAGCCAGTCTCCAGACCTTAATCCCATAGAAAATCTGTGGAGGGAGCTGAAGGTTCGAGTTGCCAAACGTCAGCCTCGAAACCTTAATTACTTGGAGAGGAT
>JAFVLL020008430.1:70634-92833 GCA_021397915.2 Tor tambroides
TGCAAAGTTGGAATTGCCCCACTTTATAGAAACAGCCTTTGTGCACAGCTGGCATTGTAGGCTACTCTCCCAGGTTCAGGAAACAGTCCTCCGTACTCCGCTGCACACACTCTAATATTCGGGTTGAACTGTTCTGGAACAGTGTTGTAAATACAACTTAACCACTGATTTCTAGTGTGTCCTCTTTTGGAAACCCAAACAAAGTAGTTTCGCTTTCACAACGAAACACAGCGTCTCCAGGACATGGCGCCGGCGGCAGCAACAATACTACAGCGAGAATAAAAATCACGCCCTCTTTCTTTTTCGTGTACATTTGGGTGGGGTTATGCAAATCTTCCCACACAGTGACGTAGACATGTGGGGGCGTGTTTAAATGAGACGTTTTAGGAGGGCGTGTACAAGTCTTAACTTTTATAAAGAATATCTCTTTGGGTTTGAGACTTTAGTCTTTGTAACTTTAGGGATCTTATCTATGCATGAACAGCTTGTAACACTCCAAAGAGAAAGGAAAACTTGAAATCGAATCATATTAATATTTAAGCCAAAGCCATTACAATTGTGGTACTACTTAGATCTACAACCAGTACATTCATCTTACATAGAAATCACTATACTTTGTTCACTCCACTTTGATTTTGAACTTGAACTTCCACTGATGTCAAAAAAGGCAAATTTCTTCTTCATTGCTCACTGTCTGTCTTTTATCAAAAAAAAGAGCAGTTTAAAATCCGCTTCACTATTAGTTTGCCATTGCCATTGACTAGTCCAAAAGTTCCACATGTTCAAGCCAATTCTGAACTTTGTATAACATACTAACACAAGTTTAAATCAAACACGGTGGAATAAACATCCTCACATTCAAATTCCCTCTCACGATCAAAAAAATTAGCTGCTTCCTCTATTCCAGAAACACCTGACCTGTCCTTCTACTCCCAGTGCACCCATGTATTCATTTCATTATACTGCCACCCAAAGGTTAACAACAGTATTGCAACAAAATATGGCTCCTACAAATATACAGCAGGTAAAATAAGTATTGAACACGTCACCATTTTTCTCAGTAAATACATTCCTAAAGGTGTTGTTGACATGAAATTTTCACCAGATGTTGACAACAACCCAAGTAATCCATACATACAAAGAAAACAAAACAAATAAGTTCAAAAATTAAGGCACGTGCAATAAAATGGAATGACACAGGGAAAAAGTATTGAACTACTGAAATTTATTTAAAGGTGCCATAGAATGCATTGATACAATATTTTAAATTGTTCTCTGATATCTACATAGAAGGTATGTGGCTTAGGTAAGGGCAAAAATTCTCCAGAAATGGTTTTACATGTCCATTTACAACCCTAGGATTTGTCCCTTATTTGGAAGGGTCATAAATAATAATGTTGAGCTCTGCTCTGATTGACTGTTTCACAGTGCGGCTCAATGTTGAGCTCTGCTCTGATTGGCTGTTTCACAGTGTGGCTCATTTCAGTAGCTCACACAGCAGGAAGGAAACATAGGGAAAATATATATTTCAATACTTTCTCTCGCAGTTATATCATTGGGTAATTACACTGTATATAAAATGCAGGCATCAGGGAGCTGCTATTAATATGCGGGGCATTGAAACTGCTTTCAAATGCACGATCGTTTTTTACTTTCGAGATTTGCGATCGCATGTGCTCTGTGTACACTACAGCGGCAGTACTTACCACACATTTTACAAGATCAGATGCTTGTCAGTGGTGCTCAGGATCTGTAAATCATTCGCCATCATCCTCAGTCATCTCTAATTACTCTGTTTATGTGGTAAGTGAAATTTTATATACTGTAATGTAACAGGCTACTGCTAGCAAGAAGCTAACCATGTCCCTTTAGTGGCTTGCATTATTTTATTAGAACGCGTTATTTGTTTTCCGCACCTTTCTGAATACAGACACCAACCCATCCCTGCACTTCACATCCCCTGCACAGCCTGGAACATAACATTTATTTCCACGATATGCCATTTTCGCTGTTGTCCTCGCTTGTTTCTTCACAATACCTGCAGAACTTCTGATGGTTCGGCTGGCGGCTGGCGGCTGGCCTAGAACATGGGCGGGTATATGCAAATGTTGGGGGCGTAACTATTAGTGATCCCGACTGTAACGTCTCAGTCGGTGTTATGTTCTGATTCGCCTATTTTTCAGTGGTCTTTTGCTTGCACGAGATTTGCATAAGGAGGAGGAAACAATGGTGTTTGAGGCTCACGGTATGTCATTTCAATGTACAGAACTCTTATTATTCAACTATGCCAAAGTAAATACAGTTTTCCATTCTATGGCACCTTTAATACTTCGTACAAAAGCCTTTGTTGGTAATGACGGCTTCAATATGCCTCCTGCATGGAGAAACTAGTCCCATGCATTGCTCAGGTGTGATTTATAGCCCATTCTTCCACACAAACAGTCTTCAAATCTTGAAGGTTTGTTTCTGAACCAGCTAATATTAATTTCCACTGACAAGGGGCAGGATTGTTTTCTAATTACTGATAGATTTCAGCTGGAGTCTTGGCTTTCCATGCCTTTTTGCACCTCCCTTTCTTCATGTGTTCAATACTTTTTCCCTGTGTCATTCCATTTTATTACACATAACTTCATTTTTCACAATTTTTTATTTTGAATCTGTAAAAATGATACAAATCTTTTGTTGTGTATTTTCAAAACAGGATGGCTCGGCATAAAATGTTGGGAGATGTTATATGTATTTGGTAAAATTGAGAAAATTAGTTGTATTTTCATTCTAGATTAGGATGCTAATGGAAGGAATATACCTATTGGCTAACATGAAAAATATGAGAGATACCCGATGGCATTAAAGCACAATTTATCAACATTAGATAAGATTAAGAACACTTTTGGTGATGTATTTGGCCACTGCTTAAACTTGTGTTACCAGCGACTGCTACTTTACCCACTGCAAGACTTACGCCGGTTTCACACTGCACGCGTAAGCAGGGCGTAAGCAGCGCGTATTTTTTTCGGCGCCCATGTTAACAGATTAGAGCATTCACACCGCACGCAGAGGCGGCGCGGCAGCGCGTAGCAGGAGCAGAGCAGAAGCGGCAGTGCCGCGATCGTTTCGGCGCCGAGTCTATTTTTGCTGCGCCGCTTACGCTGAATTAAAGTCACAGTGCATTTTTCTTGATCAAAACTGACCCGATTAACATTAAAAATAATAAATTTCACCATAAAATCATGTAAGTGATGTGTTTTGTGTTTCACAATCACCATATAAAAAAATAAAATGCACGAAAACACATCACTTCCAGGAGTTATTGCCCAAACTTCAAAGGTCTGTTAAATTAATAAAACTAGAGGCATTTGGTAGCTTTAATATTAGTTTTTCAATTCAATTATTCAATCCAATTACACTTTATTTTTGGAATTTTTTCCAAAATTTTTCTTGGATCTCACAGGTGTGTCTCACATCAATTCACGTCGATATTACTAAACAAACAATACAATATACGCACCTTAATAAAACAAAATTTAAAAATTTTAAAAAACACAACAACAACAGTATATAAATAAACACACGTCTACTGTGCATTAGAATAGTGAGTCCTTATTTTCCAGAGCCCATGCAGAGGCCAATTTGAACCCCCGATTGTGATTTATTAATTTTACAGACTGATACACAAAAGATTTACGTAACATAGCCAATTCAATCTAGCATATGTGCAATCATTTCTTCTGCTATGGCAAAAATTATTCCTCATACAAAATGTGAGAAGAGTCAGACATAATTTTTCCAGACAGGGTCGGCAATTTTTTTGTATACACATCTTAACTTGGCTCAAGTTTATCGTGTAAACTACCTATATATAATATAAGTTATTTACATACTGTATGTGTGTGGGACAGAGGGGAGTGGGACACGGTCGCATCACAGAGTCTGCTGGCCATATCATACATCAAAGCCCATGACACACAATGTTCGGAGGAGAACGCTGGAAAATATGACAGAAATGACGATACTCGTCTGTATTGCATGCAGTACAAGCCGCGCTTCAGCTGCGCGCGACAAACGCTGCCAGTATGAAAGCACAATGGGCGCGCGCTGCTCCTGCTCTGCATACGCACCGCTTCTGCGCCGCTTACGCCCTGCTTACGCGTGCAGTGTGAAACCGGCGTTAGAATTGGATGCTTCGGTAAAGAGCATGTAAAAACATGTAAGCATATCAAAATCATTTGATGAATGAAGGTTGATGACCATGTAAGAAAAATGATAAGAGGGGGAATAGTGAAGGAAATTTCACAATAATCATAACTAACAGTTATTTTTGTTGCAGGCCTAACATTTGTATGCTTTTGAAAACAAAATGTACCAACACTCTAGCCAAAATTAATGTGTTGCAAAAACAAATATATATGGACAAGGTGGCTCAACAACTGAATATAATAATCACCATAACAACCCATAATCATGAACAAAATTTGCTTTGGCCGTAACAGAGGGCGGATTGCTGAATTGCACACATGAAGAAAGAGTTACATTAGAGAAAAATTATGTAATGTATCATGTCATCTTTGCCACGCAGCTATGCTGTATTCTTTTTGTCAGAAGCATTCACAGTGATTGGGTTTGAGGTCCTCCTGGCCATGATTAAACCATATTCAAAGGCATTGTCTGGAGTCTGTCTGTTAGTGGAACATTAAAGGTCTTAGCCCCAAGCTCTGATCTATATAATGACTGGATGCTCATTGCATTCTAAACTGCCATTCGGCTGTGACGCCACTGGAAGTGTTCGAGCGGCCAGGCAAAACCTTGACCTAAAATTCACCCAATTTGAAGTATATCAGTCACACAGGATTAGTTTTTCTGCTGTGTATGTAAACTAATTGTTACTTACGATGTTATTTGCAATGTTTATGGTCTTTTCGGACAAGATAAGCAATATATTGAAATCGTTAAGGTGGGTGTGGCAGTTGCACACTTCCCGACAAAGGTAACTGATCCAACACAAAATATATTTCTTTATGTAGGTAATTATGCAGGAAATATTAAACATGAACATATATCTGCTATTAGTATCAGAAATTCATTTGGATATACAATAAATATTACAATGCAAGCATCTGTTAATATTGCTCTATAATGTATTGAAATTCAAAGCTTACTATGCATCACCTTGGAAATAAAGTTTCATGTCTTTAAGTCTGTATCATATGTAGTCGGTTTTATTTCTCTGAATAAGTTCTGATGTGTGTATCTTTTTATGTCCTGATGGAGCAATATTTATTTCAGACTCTTCAAGATTGCGCAAATATCGCGTTTTACTATAGCATTACCGTTACCATAGGAGTAAAATGTTACGTTATGCATGTTTAATTAATTATTCATTTGACCAACGTTTAAATCGTTAACTGCTTCAAAATGTATGCTGTTAACAAAATCATTATTGAAACATTTACAGTTAGCCTACTGTACGAATAAAAACAATAAAACAATACATAAACAGTGAATACACAAGGCGAATTAATGTATACAATGCATAAATCTTTGAATAAACTTAGGTAATGAATACCAATATGGCAGTGCGGTGGCTTCACTTTTTTGACGTAATCAGCAATCCAGTTCTCTATTATAGATCAGCGGTTCCAAGTGATAGTGTTCAAAAGGGACGAGACGTCCCTTAAAATTTTAAAATGTATTCATATTAAGTTTCTGATAATTCTGTTTATGTTTATCACGTTAAAATGGAATACTTTTTTCTAAGTTTAAAAAAAAATCCTGGCTGACCCCAAGTGATCTTTACAGTGAAGCCTCACCTGAGTCCTGGCTGGGGGTTTGGCTTTATCGCTCCCAGGAAACTTGGCTTTGTTGGAAATTCTGGACGCTTGCTCTTTACAGAACTTGATGTGGCGATCTGCTGCATTCTCACTGAAGCGTCGCTGGCAATAGGGACACTGGATATAATCTGGAAAAGTCAATCACTGTTACTGTTTTTACCGATCTTACTGTTAACTCTCCCAAGTGTCGATATACTAGGGTTTCGTTTTGTTTTTTACCTGGATCATAGGATGGAGGAGGGGGTGGAGGAAGGGGTCCGCCATCTTTCATGACTTGATCCAAACCTTTGGCAGCACGAATAGTGGCAATGAATTCTTCATGCTTTCGGCGCCAATTGGACTGTTTCTTCGGTGGTTCAGGCTGTTTAAAACAAACATTTAGTTTAAAAACATTTTAATGAAAATCAAACAGGAATGCAGGAAATTTCCTAAATCACCTACTACATAACCTTCAAAGGGGAAACGAGATTACTTAATTATTTAAAATGTAGGAATGTACCATTATTAAAATTCTGATAATTTTCATGTTATAACCAAAAATGATAAATAGACAATTTTAAATTCTATACCAGTTTGTCTAAATGAAAAGTAAAAACTCCAAAAAATAATTTTAAAAAATCATATTTAAGACAAGCGAATTTAGGATTTTTAAAATTTGTTAAAAATGTTGAATATTATTATAATCTAATTTAACTAAAATGTTTTCTAAAACATTTTCTAAAAATCTTGATGTACAACATCTACCAACATTTCTTATTTAATTTTTTCCTATCAACAACTGTTGCTTTTACAAAAAAAACAAAACAAAAGAACAACAACAAGAACAACATGCAGTTCATCATACATCTGGAATTACAAAATTAATCATGGCTAATTTTAATCTATTGATACTTCTATTTTCTGCTAACAAAAAAACATTTGAAAACAAGCTAATCATCATTACAGCAGAAATACTTGGAATTTTGGAAATATGTTGTGTTGGATAAGTTGAGAATCACTGTTATTAACAACAATAATTGTGTTTTGTATCTCAGGACAGGTAGATAATCACTGTTTATTGATCCCAGTAGGTAAACGTGAGACAAAAAAAAAAATCAAGATTATTTACAACTCTTTTAAACTTATAACTCTTTTGGAGATTTTTTTTTCCAAAGCAAGCAAATATTAAACACTGCAGCCTTAATATTAGAAGTGACAAGGTGAGACACAAAATTCAGTGATGAGAAAAAAAAACAACAAAATCAAACATTCAACTTACTTTATCAGACTTAGAGCTGCTGGAAGAACTTTGTAACTGAAACATAACCAAAATGGGTTTTAGAATATTTCAGGACACTAGGGTATGATATAAGGGTAGCCGTGGAGGAAAACAGCCCTGAATAATGGGCTCTGTTTGAGACTGAGGTCTTTTTCACATTTGCTATGCTTGCTTGAGGCCAAACCAGAGTTTGACTGTTCCGAATCAAAGCATGTAAACTGGTAGATTGACGTTGTCTTGCTAAAGCTATATTTAGCAGTTTCAAACAAGTTGTCTGATGTATTCAGAGAGTTGAGAAACAACTGTCATGTTCACACTGCCCCCAAAAACTTGAGGTTGTGGGGGAAGCCAAGCATGATATTCCTTTAGACTAACTGATAAAGAATGGCACAAACAACAGAAAGGTCATGGGCTTGGTTTCCCAGGAACAGCCATGCCGGAAAAATATGCAACAAGGAATGTGCACACAAAAAATAAATAATACAATAAAGGAGTAACTCATGGAGGACAAGAGACTTGCATTGAGGTTTATGGTCATGGTCAGAATTGTGACAAAATCAACAAAAGTAAATGTAAGTAAAAACAGTGCACAAAAGAGAGAGAGAGAGAGAGAGAGAGAGAGAGAGAGAGAGAGAGAGAGAGAAAATTAACAATTATGTCTTCCAATATTTTATCATTTTAGATTTTTTATTTATATTTTACTAAAATAATTTTTTAGTAAATTAATACCCTAATAAACCTGACTATTTTGATGTAAAACAAGTTCATTTTTATGTATACATAAAAATGTAACTTTAAAGTACTGCAAGTCCATTTGGATAAAAGCATCTTTTGTAACACTTTTTTTTTTTTAACTGCATAAACTACATTTATTCAATGTGAAACTTCAATGTGAATTCTATCAAAGAACATTAAATACATTTAATCCCTAAAGTGTGGGGGAAATAATTTTTAATTACCACAAATTAGCATTGAGGTTTTTATTCCCTGAGAATTTCAATCCAGTCGTTCTCATTGGATATTAGCGTGTTGAGGCAGTAGCCCAAAAACATATCTTTGTTATTTTTATTATTATTAGCTATGCAGGACTGGGAACTGTAACCAGTGTTGCTACGCATTGAGGTTTAAAAGCCAGTAAAATGGATTCCTTGATTTTATGCTCATGTTGTCTTATTACTACAAAGATGAATTTGGTGAACGTCACTTTTGCCAATGTATGCAGTGACACTGCAGAAGATTTTATGGCAACAGCACACACCACTGTTTCTGAATGTGCAGCAGTCTGAACAATACACTGTATGTAATCACTTACGGTTCACTTCCCATTAGCTGTGAAGAGGAAGGGAACAAATGCAGTACAAGGTAAACTAGATCCAGGTCCAAACAACTAGTGTAAAAGTGTCGCTGTAATGTTTAAATGTGGTTGTTTCCTCACCTTTGGTTTTATGGGTTTGACTACAGGAATATCAGTCCCCTCTGCCCTTTGCCTACTGGAGTCAAACACCTTCCTTTTCTTTGCTGCTGTCTTCTGGCAGATCGGCATATGTTTTTTCTACAATAGGTAATCAGGTGGGCAGGTATCAAATAACTGTGACAGCAGTGCGCTGATTGAGTAATAATGCCAGGTTTTGTGTTTGCTTTGTGACCTGAGAGAAATACATGCCTTGTTTGCTAATCTTGATTTGGCAACTACATAAACAACATAACTGGTTAATTTACTGCTAGGCAACACAATGTAAACTACAGTTCTTTTTTTTTTTTTTTAAATAAACTAATATTTTTATTCAACAATCAAGCATTAAATTATGAAAAAGTAACAATTAACAATTACAATGTTACAAAAGATTTTTGAATAAATGCCATTCTTTTGAAAAAATGTACCATGGTTTCTACAAAAATATTAAAGGGGTAGTTCACCCAAAAATGAAAATTCTGTCATCATTTACTCACCCTCAAGTAGTTCCAAACCTGTATGAATTTCTTTGTTCTGCTGAACACAAAGGAAGATATTTTGAAGTAAGTTTGTAACCAGGCTGTTTTGGGGCACCACTGACTTCCATAGTAGGAAAAAAAAAATACTATGGAAGTCAATGGTGCCCCAGAACTGTTTGCCACATTTTTCAGAATATCTTCCTTTGTGTTCAGTAGAACTAAGACATTCAAACAGGTTTGGAAATACTTGAGGATGAGTAAATGATGACAGAATTCTCATTTTTGGGTGAACTATCCCTTTAAGCACAACTGTTTTCTTGAGCAGCAAATCAGCATATTTGAATGATTTCAGAAGGATCATGTGACACTGAAGACTGGAGTAATGGCTGCCAAAAATTCAGCTCTTCCAAAACAGGATTAAATTACATTTGAAAATATATTACATAGTATATTTTTATTTAATGCCATGTCAGCATCTTAGGCTATGTCACTGGTGTTTGGTGATGAGTTTTTGGCTCAAGGTCTGCATTTACAGTCACACCAGAGGTGTTAAACTGGGATTAGGACTTGGTTTTATGCAGAACAGTCAAGTTCTTCCACACTGCCTGAATCAATAATTTTCTTTTTGAACCTTGCCTTATACACAGAGGCATTGTCATGTTAAAATAGAAAAGGGTCCTTTCCAAACTGTTGCTATAATATTAGAAGCACACAATTTCCTAGAATATCATTATATGCTTTAACATTAAGATTTGTACTCACAGAAATTACTAAAGTAGTCAAACCTGTTCATTAGAAGGGGGAGACCCAATACTTTTGGCAATATAGTGTATATGTGACCCTGGACCACAAAACCAGTCTTAAGTCGCTGGGGTATATTTGTAGCAATAGCCAAAAATACATTGTATGGGTCAAAATTATCCATTTTTCTTTTATGCCAAAAATCATTAGGATATTAAGTAAAGATCATGTTCCATGAAGATATTTTGTAAATTTCTTACCATAAATATATCAAAATGTAATTTTTGATTAGTAATATGAATTGCTAAAAACTTCATTTGGACATTTTTAAAGGCGATTTTCTCAATATTTTGATTTTTTGTACCCTCAGATTCCAGATTTTCAAATAGTTGTATCTCGACCAAATATTGTCCTATCCTAACAAACCATACATCAATGGAAAGCTTATTTATTCAGCTTTCAGATGATGTATAAATCTCAATTTTGAAAAATTGACACTTAAGACTGGTTTTGTGGTCCAGGGTCACATATAGTTATATGTTTAACTTAGAATGTCACATTGGGATTTTTATTTTTAATGCTTGCACACACATTTGATTGGCAAAATAATTTACATCAACCACCAGATGTCAGCTTATCGTCCATTCAGAAATACTTACAAGAACCTTTGAAAAAAACCTTCTTCCACATATTTTGCAGGGCAGCAGGTCTTCAGAAACAGGAGGAGATTCTGTAGACAAAACACAAAAAATAAAGTAACAGATCAACGTGATAAAATAGAAAAAACACAAACACAAAAATGATAAAGATGAATAGTTGAGTCTATCTGGGTGTGTCGATCAGTTCACTCAGACACAGGGTGAAGTGTGTGGAAATAGGTCACTTCTGTCAGGCCATGTAAAACAACTGAGGGACTGATTGAAGGCAGGAATTTAACGATGTGAAGGATGCTGGGAGAAAACAATCTTGACATTTGATTTTTTATTTTAAACAGAGCAGAACAAGCCACTGAAATGTAATGTAAGTTTGTTTTGCTGCAGCTCACTTCACATGAATCAAATATCACAACAAAAGCACTTCAGCTATCTATCATCAATCTGTCCATCTATGTATGTATGTATGTATATACACAAAGTTCAAATAACAGTCAAACGTCAGTATTTTCCTGCAAGACGTCAATCTCTTCCATGGTGATAACCTCAAACAACAGCGACCGAATAAACCAAAGCTGCCCTCCCTTATACAGCCACACGGATTGAATGCTAAAGGTTAGAAGCGTCATTATATTCACAATATTTCCATAAGCATTTTTTTGTTTGTTTGTTTTTTTAAAGCTTTACCTTCTATTTCCTCCATCTTTCTTGCCTGGTAAGACACTAAGGACGATGCTGTAGCAACTAGGCTCTTCTAGGTAGCCGCTCCACATGCTAGTATCCTTATTTTTGATTGGTCTTTTCCCGTTTCCCTGCAGAAATAAACACTGTGCAGTACCTGCAACTGGCCGCTAGGTGGGACATGGGAGGCGACCAGACTGTGCATTACAATCTAGAAAGATTAATAATCTTACACTGATATTTGACGTTATTAAAAAATAAAAACAGATTTTCTGCATGCATACTTACTCTAGTACGTGTTTGCACTATTTTATTTTCTTGTCATTATAATTACTGGCAAATTTCCAGACACAAAGCTACTATTTGCAAAAGCAAAATAAAGGAATATTGTCCCTGTCAGATGCCATATTGCACCATATTCTTCTGTTTTAAGGATCCTGTTCACATGGCCCTGGGAAGCAACAATCAACAAGTGTTTCGAACGAGATGTCAAACAAAAGAGCCCTTGTTTAAAAACTGGATTGCTGAATGCTGGGTAGCATCCCAGCACATCTGCCATGCTTGGTGGGAAATGCATTTCAAAGCAACAGCTGCACTGTTTGGAATTTACTTAATGAAATCATATAGACAGCAAGGTTTTATCTGAAATTGCACATGTGACACTGGACCACAAAACCAGTCATAAGGGTCAATTTTTTTAAATTGAGATTGTTACATCATCTGAACAAATAAGCTTTCCATTGATATATGGTTTGTTAGGATATGATCATATTTGGCTGAGATACAACTGTTTGAAAATCTGGAATCTGAGGGTGCAATAAATAAATAAATAAATAAATAAAATAAAAATATTGAGAAAATCACCTTTAAAGTTGTCCAAACGAAGTTCTTAACAATGCAAATTAATAATCAAAATTAAGTTTTGATATATTTACGGTAGGAAATTTACAAAATGGAACATGATCTTGTCTTATCCTAATGATTTTTGGCATAAAAGAAAAATCAATAGTTTGAAATATACCCGTGCTACTTATGACTGGTTTTGTGGTCCAGGGTCACATATTTCCTATTGAGTATTAATGAAAAATCAAATGAGAACTCAGGCAAACGAATCGTTCTTTCACTTGCATTCAATGAATCATATACAGGTGCATCTCAGAAAATTTGAATATTGTGAAAAATTTCATTTTTTCTTTAACTTATTTCAAAAAGTGAAACTTTCATATATTTTACATTCATTGCACGTGAAGTAAAACACTTCAAAAGTTTTTCTCATTTTAATTTTGATGATTAGAGCTTACAGCTAATGAAAGTCAAAAATCAGTATCTCAAAATATTAGAATATTTACATTTGAGTTTCAATAAATGACCATCCCTACAGTATAAATTCCAGGTATCTCTTGTTCTTTGAAACCACAATAATGGGGAAGACTGCTGACTTGGCAATGGTCCAGAAGACGATCATTGACACCCTCCACAAAGAGGGTAAGTCACAGAGGGTCATTACTGAAAGGGCT
Source organism: Tor tambroides (assembly GCA_021397915.2). Lineage (NCBI taxonomy): Eukaryota > Metazoa > Chordata > Actinopteri > Cypriniformes > Cyprinidae > Tor > Tor tambroides. The sequence goes on from JAFVLL020008430.1 coordinate 83,245, forward strand.
GGCTGTTCAAGGAGTGCTATATCAAAGCATATTAAATTCAAAGTTGACTGGAAGGAAGAATTTTGGTAGGAAAAGGTGCACAAGCAACAGGGATGACCGCAAGCTTGAGAATACTGTCAAGCAAAGCTGATTCAAACACTTGTGAGAGCTTCACAAGGAGTGAACTGAAGCTGGAGTCAGTGCATCAAGAGTCACCACGCTCAGACATCTTCAGGAAAAGGGCTACCAAGCCACTTCTGAAACAGAAACATCGTCAGAAGCATCTTACCTGGGCTAAGGAGAAAAAGAACTGGACTGTTGCTCAGTGGTCCAAAGTCCTCTTTTCAGATAAAAGTAAATTTTGCCTTTCATTTGGAAATCAAGGTCTGGAGTCTGGAGGAAGACTGGAGAGGCACAGAATCCAAGCTGCTTGAAGTCCAGTGTGAAGTTTCTGATGTCAGGGATGATTTGGGGTGCCGTGACGTCTGCTGGTGTTGGTCCATTGTGTTTTATCAAGGCCAGAGTCAATGCAGCCGTCTACCAGGAGATTTTAGAGCACTTTATGCTTCCATCTGCTGATAAGCTTTATGGAGATGCTGATTTCCTTTTCCAGTAGGAATTTAGCACCTGCCCACAGTGCCAAAACCACTTCCAAGTGCTTTGCTGACCATGATATTGCTGTGCTTGATTGGCCAACATGCCTGGCCTGAACCCCATATGGGATATTTTCAAGAGAAAGATGAGAAAGAGTTACAGTACAGCCAACAATACAGACGAACTGAAGGCTCAATAGTCCCTCAGCAGTGCCACAGGCTGATCGCTTCCATGCCACACCTCACTGATGCTGGAATTTGTGCTAAACGAGCCCCGACCAAGTATTGAGTGCATAAACACACTTTAAAGAACTGGAACTTTTCTGTTTTGCAAATCCTTTTTTTGATTGATCTTAGGAAATATTCTAATATTTTGCGATACTGATTTTTGACTTTCATTAGCTGTAAGCTCTAATCATCAAAATTAAAAAAAAAAAACTTTTGAAGTGTTTTACTTTACATGTAATGAATCTAAAATATATGAAAGTTTCCCTTTTTGAAATAAGTTACAAGAAAAAATGAACTTTTTCACCATATTCTAATTTTCTGAGATGCACCTTTATTTCGTTCAATCTTCCTTTTGAGAGACTTTTTTCGCACCTAATGAAACGAGTGAACTCAATCTCATCACTTAAGTGATTCATGCACGTAAATCAGTCTCACTTTCAATATGAGAGAAACTGGGCGGGAAAACAACACAATCACCGAACTGTCTTTTTAAAGAATCATATGAGTGAACGGGTCATCATAACAAAAATAACTCACTGTCGCCACCTACCGGCGGAAGTCGAAACCCAAAACAAAGAGTCGCTGAACGACTCAGTGAACTGGTTCAGAAGATTCGAGTCACTGAGATGAATCAAACGCCTCAGCACTACTGAGCATAAGCAGATAGAGCGGTTTTGGATAATCCTCGCATATCATCAGCACTCAGTAACGCGCATACGTCATCCCTCTCTTGTCTTGCAGACTCATGGACTGAACCAGCAGCAGCACCAGCACCACTGAGAGCACCATCGCATCCTACTGAAGTATTAACCAGAGCGACAAAACTGCACAGCCTTGACCATTAGGAAAACGTCCAGCCTAAAACAGGTACGTTTTGCGAATTCGCTCGGCCCATAGATAAACCCTCTGAGCCGTATTCTATGATAAGCGCGCCTGTTTCATTAGCATCTGTGTATAGCCAGTCAGATTTATATAACCCGTTGCATTCATATAAGCTATAAACGCTGTATGCTGTGCTGTAAATGAAAGAATTGTTCCGTTGGGATTTGCACTTGTAGCTGTCATATCTGGATATGTCATATTGAATACTATGTTTTGATATGATGTTATTACCGAGTACACGTGACATGTCAACGACGAGAGCAAGTAGCCAGTGTCTTAGCACAAAAGGATATTATTTCTTAGTATTTTCATTTCTACGTCATATAAAAGAATGAGTTTTACGCTCTAAATGTTCATAAATCTGTCAGGATTGTGTGTTCATTTATAGAAAGGCAAAGAGGAGGAGCTAGAATATCACAACAAAATCTATTGTTTCAGTTTGGCTTCAGTTAATAAGGTGATTTATATTCTGAGTTTGAGGCAATGAAGGGTTTAATTATGAATGAAGCAAATCTGATGCACATTGTAACTAACATTAGAGCTCTTATTATTCCAGAACATTCTTCATCATAATATATCAGAGGTCAAAATTGGACAGCAAAAAACAAAACAAAACAAAACAAAACTAGAATGTGAATGACTATTTAGTTTTGACCATTAGTTTTAAAATTACAAAAAATAAAAAATAAATAAATAAATAATAATAATAATAATAAATAAAGACACCAAATGCACCAAAATTATAACTATAATATTTAATGACTATTTCATTTGACTTCTGTTTATTAGCATTGCAATGATGACATTGTATTATCACTCGCTTCCCCTGAAACCACCTGTTCTCAGGTCATGCCTCAATACTTCATATAGATTAAAATGAGTAAACTGGAGTATAAATGTATCTTTTACCATTGCATATTTATCAAAACATTTATAATAGCCTATGTGACCCTGGACCACAAAACCAGTCATAAGGGTCAATTTTTTTAAAACTGAAACTTTATACATCATCTGAAAGCTGAATAAATAAGCTTTCCATTGATGTATGGTTTGTTATGATAGGACAATATTTATCATAGAATTTTTATTGTTGCAAATTGCATTTTTACATTTTATATCACCCCACCCACCATATATAATCTTACCCAGCCCTAACAAAGCAATCCCCAATTAGTACACAATAACAACTGAAAAAAAAAAATAAAAATAAATAAATAAACATATATACATATACACATATACATACACACACATAGCATAATTAAGAAAAACATAATGATAAAATAAGGGGTATACATATATCTCCACTCAATCCACGTCTAAGATTTGTAAATCATTAAAGAATGTGATAAATTGTTGCCATTTTTCAAAAAAAGATTCCCCCCTACCTCTGATATTGTACTTAATTTTTTCAAGTTTTAGAAAAAATACCAAATCTTTGAGCCAAACTGAAATAGAGGGGGGTTGAGGGGAGGTCCAAGACAACAGAATTCTGCGCCTAGCAAGATGAGATGCAAAAGCTATGACGTCAGCCTGATGATAGGACAATATCTGGCTGAGATACAACTATTTGAATATCTGGAATCTGAGGGTGCAAAAAAAAATCTAAATACTGAGAAAATTGCCTTTAAAGTTGTCCAAATGAAGTTCTTAGCAATGCATATTACTAATCAAAAATTAAGTTTTGATATATTTACGGTAGCAAATATACAAAATATCTTCATCGAACATGATCTTTACTTAACATCCTAATGATTTTTGGCATAAATGAAAAATCGATATTTTTGACCCATACAATGTATTATTGGCTGTTGCTGCAAATATATCCGTGCTACTTATGACTGGTTTTGTGGTCCAGGGTCACATATTGGGTACAATCATATTCAATGCTCATTCTGAATAAATTATATAGTTAATACAACATTTCTTTTTTACTATGGCACCCAAATTGAGTGAGAAAATGGATGAAGGTTGCTTATAAACTTTTATTTTCTAAGTTGCAACCTGTTCCATCCCAGACATCAGTGGTGTACACATTATGCAAAAAAGAGGCACACCCATCTCTGCACTCTTTCTACAGCAGTCCTGTTTTGTTCTTTGTTATGTAAAATGTGAACCTGCTGATCCTCTATTGTTGAATTCTCAGTTTGTTAGGGCTGTTTTGTCCAAACTGTTGCACAAGCTGTCTCTGAGGGTGCGTTGGTGGATTCCACAGAGGTCTACCTAGACATAGACAGGGTAAGCGTGTGTGACAACTCTTCTGCATGGTTGTCACTGTTGCCTTGAGGAACTGCTCACTCAAGTCCATATTGATTTTTTGGACTTGGACTTGAATTACTTTGCCAAGTGAGCTTTAGATTATGTCTCTTTCACATGTATAAATGGAAAAAGACAATTCATTTAGTGCTTACAGCCAGAGCATATCAATAGAATGCAAGATTAAGGTATATTAAGTACAGTGGTGAATAAAAGTTTCTGTATATCTGCATAATTATGACCTTCACTTGAAGTAGATATTCATCATATTACTACAAAAATAAAAACGAATTAAAAATATTGTACACTTTTTTTGTATTTTATCACTTATTTAGTAACCAAAATTAAATCAATTGAATTTTTGTTGGAGAAATGGTGTATGTGAGTATAATGCTGTGAACAGCCCTTTAATGATGACCTCCTTATGGGTGTTTCACCACACAGTGGCACCATTTTGAAGGCAACAGCTGAGAATGACTGTGCTGAGATGATAACGTGGGCTAAATATAACTCTGAGCTCAGGGAAGACCGTCCTCACATCCCATGAGTGATATTTAGTTCAACAAAATTCTAGATAATCTTGCAGATTTGAGTACATCTGTTTTGATGATCTATTCAGGGGTCAGATTATTATATTATGTTTTATGGGACATATTTTTCATCCAACATACAAAAAGAATTTCTGGTAAGAAAGGAATTCAGAAGGACAATTTAGAAATGCATGACATCACAAATGTGACACAGAATAAACAGTCCCTTATTCAAGCTTATCTTTTTATCTAGGCCAGATTATGGCTGCTTATAAAATCTTTACATTGTTACTTGCTTGGGATTCCTTATAGTTAGAACAGTTATTGTTCAAGTGTTGATCAGTAATAGAATCAGTTTGAAAATGTTCAAAATGTATGAATCCAAGGAGTTACACTATACTTGAGGATCAGTAAGATTTTTTTATGTTTTTGAAAAACGTCTTTTATACTTACCAAGGCTGCATTTGTTTGATCAAAAATACAGTAAAAACAGTAATATTGTGAAATATTATTACAATTTAAAGTTGTTGTTTTCTTTTTGAAGATATTTAAAAATATAATTTATTCCTGTGATGTTGATGTTGATTCTCTGATGAATAGAAATTTCAAAATAACAGCGTTCTTTTGAAATAGAAATCTTTTGTAACATTATAAATGTTTTTACTCTCATTTTTGATCAATTTAATATCTTCTTGCTGAATAAAAATATAAATTTCTTTAAAAAAATCTTACTGACCTCATACTTTTGAAGAGTATTTTACACTATAGCTGTATAAATTCTAGCTTGTTGCATATTTTTGTAAAGAATGTTTTTCAGAATTTAATGAAAATAAATTTAATGAAAGCAAATAAAATATGTACAATTATAAATTTATATATATATATATATATATATGTAACATAAATTATTTTAAAAAATAAATATTATATATAATATATAAATATTTTAAAAATATGTAAAATATTTTAATTAGTATATATTATTCTCATTACATTGTGATATATATATATTGTGAGAACCAGTGGCCCAATGTATAGCAATAAGCCAATAAATATTTTAATAATTACACTATAATTAAAAGGACGAGTTTTTTTTTTTATGTTTAATGACTTGCAAGGCAACTGCACATCACAGCAGGTCTAAATAAGAACATCTCTCTGTCACAGGCACTGCTATGTTGAAACTCGTTAGATATGACTGATGTCGAGGTGACATATGAAGACTTCATCGCCTCTGGAAGGACCGGCAGACGCAATGCTGTACACGACATCCTGGGAAGCTCCGGCGGCCTGGATGCTAGCGGTCTCTCCCAAACTCTGTCTGAGCTCAATATCAGCAAAGCAGGTGAGTAAAGTGAGTGTTACTTCTTCAGAAAGAACATGGAGTATCATCAAAACACTGCAGTAATGTAATATGGCACTGAGAGGCAGGCTGGCCATGAATAATGCACCAGACAAGCCTGCTTTAGGCAAACTAGAGAGTTTAGAGGGCATGTTAGTGGCTTCCTGCACCAGTTTTTAGCTCAAGACAAACACGGATGTGCTCTATCAAATATAGGCCTGTTAGCTGAGGGCATCCCTGTGAAAAAGCATAGCAGCGACTGCTAAACAGCCTGCCGTGCCGTAGGCCATCGAGTATCCATTCATTAAAACCATCTGTCTCATGTTTCTGTTTTTGTTTTCAATAACAAAACTCTCTATGTTTTGCTCTCAGAGGCAGGGAATGATGAAGAGAAAAGCCAGAGCTTGTCAGACTCCGAACCCAAGCAGGAAGAAGGCAAAGGAGAAGGTACATAACAGACTTCAGTGACAGAATCAGGAAATACCCCCTCTAGTGGCTGATTTTAAAACTGAGCACGGAGGGGTTGACACTGAAAGTAGCGGAGCATCCCTCTCCCTTAAGGATCCGGATGGAGGAGACTTTGCTTTGAGGAAGCTACTGTGAAAGGCTGGGCCTTAAGAATCACGGCACTGCTGTTTTTCGACAGCGAACGTTACTTTAGCTGATGTAGGTATGATTTATACTTAGAAATTCACTTTAGTTGTTTGGTACTTAGAGTGACTGGTAGGAATTTGGGTCAGAAGTAATGACATTAGAATGGTGAAGACGCTCTTGGGAGATCACATGGATCTTATTTGGAACGCCACCCACTGAACTCTTGATTAACTGCCAGAGTAGCGCAGATAATACGCACTCAATGTTCAGTCATTTTATAGGTGTAGTGATGTAATAGTAATATCAGATTTTGATATTAAATTGTGCTGTCTTTGATATCACGTTGATATTCACATAATATAAGTGCTGCACTTTTGTTGAACACTCACTGAGTTCAGATTAAACTGTCTATGATGGTCTTGCATGGAACTGCTCCTGACAGAATACCTGTGTGTAACTGTTCACATCCCGCAAAGGACTAATCATTTGTGATCCGAACATTCGCAGTGTGTGGTGATGCTAATTCCGTGAGTGTTTTATGATGAAAAAAATTCTTCTTGTATTATGAAATTTAGCGTGATTTGAAGTCTGACTGACACTGCCTAATAACCTTTTTGAAAATGTGTTCAATAGAGCTTGCCTTATCAAACCTCTGCCCATATTTTGTCTTCCAGTCATTAGCTCTACGTCCTCAATTTTGCATAAATATATTTGATGATATTTTCATCTGTGGGTACGTAAATATTTGAATAAATTCAAGCAATCTTTGGGAAAAATGTGATGTTTCTTTATTATCAATATATCTATTATTATCTATCTATCTGTATCTGTATATATATTATTTATTAATTTATAAGTATTATATTATTATTTATTAATGTGTTAATTTAACAATTATATAAAAGTTTTTTTTATTATGTGTATGTATATATATATATATATATATATATATATACATAGCATAATTTATTGTTATTTATTAATTTATGTGTAAGCATTTATTTTATTTTAATTGTTTGTATTTATGCATATATTTGATTAGTTATTTATATTTGTGCATCTATTTATTAATTAATTATAATTTATTATTGTGTTAATTTTGCAATTTAGCAATTTTTATATATATATATATATATATATATAAGCATTCATTATATTAGTTTTTTATTTAATTTTTTACAGAATTTATTAATTATAATGTATTTATTTGGTAAGTTATTGATTATGATTTACAAATTATTATATTATATTATATTATATTATAACCATATATGCTCTGTACTAAGACAGTGATTAAGACAGTGACAGTGATATCCCACTGGATGGCGCTGTTGACTCACAAATCTCTTTTATTTCAAGTGCAGCTCCACCTAATGAGGGATTGAAGCCAGTGCACAATCACATCATCCATTTTGGAGTATTATATCCGTTCCTTTTTAAATGTCAGTTATGTTTAATTACATTGTATAAATTTAGGTGCCTATAGCTGTTTAGTATTTTTTAAAGTGCATAGTTTTTGCTTTCTCTCCAATATATGGCAATATTTAGCAATGTAATTTCTTTTCCTGATTAAAATGGATTTATTCATACATCATGACAGGAAGAAATGAATTGCAAGTGGGGAAAACCTGTGGAAAGACCAGAGTTCCCTTCCTTCGTCATTTGCCATGTCATTTCTCTGTAAGTATTTTGAGACCCCCGAACCCTTTGGCAGAGCCGCTGACCTTTTCTGCCTTTTAAGTGGCAGAGCCGCACATTAATCATTAATCAGCTTACACCACACTGGGGTTCACAGTTCTCAGCCAATTTTCACAACCAATGAATCCATGTGGCTTTTTTGAGAGATCAGTTATGTAATTGTGACCCTTGTGCATGAGCAATAGAGGCAAGGTGGTTTAAAGCCAGACGGGACCACGGCCTTAAAACTTTGATCACACACTCCAGTTGTAATTTCAAATCTGTCAAGCATGTCTGTCCACTCAATCACACTCCATAGAGGTGGCGTCTGGTGGACCCTGTAGCTGGCGTTTGATTGGAAACCAAAGAGCGAAGGTGCGTTTGTAGACCTAATCATGGGCCTGCGTGAATTATAATATCCTATTATGACAGAACATGAAGAAAAACTAACCAGTGTTGGTCTACAATGATTGAAAACCCACAAGTTACCCTCAAAAATTAATTGTGAAGACCTCTTTTTATGCATTTACAATGAATAGGAACTGCAGCTGAACTTGCAGAAACTCTCTGTAACAAATGAGCTGTTTACATTTTTATATACTGGTGTGAGAGAAGGGGGAAACTCCTAAAGTTAGACTTGGACTGTGGCCTTGCTCTGGAGTGCAGAGTGAAAATTCAAATCTATGCGGAGCTATTATTCAGATGGAAGGTGTCTGTACGTGTGGGCAGGGCTGAACGGCTCAAGGGAGTGAAATTGAATCTGTGGTCTGGGAGCTCTGCTACTCTTAGTCTGCTACCTCTGACAGTGATGGATTTTGTCCTGATGGGAGAGTGTCATACCATCATTTCTAATCTCTCTCTTTCTTTTCACACACACACTCACATTTACACTCACACACAAATACACTGTTGCTTAATATGTGAAAACCTAACTACAACCCGCATTTAAGTTGCTTAAATGGATAGTTCAATCAAAAGTTAAAATTCTCTCATCATACGACTCCCTCATGTCGTACAAAATCCATATGATTTTCTGTGGAGCATAAAAGGAGAATTTTTGAAAAATATCCTGCTGTTCTTTTCCAAATGATGACAGTGAAAAGGGACCTGGAGTTGGTGAGCACTAAAATGACACACACAAAAAAAGCATGATAAAACTGGTCCAGGAGACTCATGCAATATATTTAAAGTCTTGTCAAGCCATACAAAATATTGTATGAGGAACAGACTGAGATTTAATACATTACTTAAATCAAATGTGGCACCAATGATGTCGAAGGCTTCTGATCACATGACTCATGGGAGCCAATGATTTTTGCATCACTGACATCGAAATGTATGTAAAGCTATTATATGGCTTCAAAACTAGTAAAAATTTATATATATATATATATACAGTGTATATATATATATATATATACATACAAACACTTAGAGACTGGTTGCCAAGGCAGCATATCTCATTTTTGAAGAACTAAAATCACTAAAGCTAAAATTTAAAAATGATT
>JAFVLL020008432.1:0-16193 GCA_021397915.2 Tor tambroides
CCATTGTAAAAACTCCCATCATGCACTGCAGTATGAAAAATTGTTGTCACCACTGTTGAGGATCGTCTGATAAGTGTTAATGTCTAAAAGCCTGAGTTAATACAGTTCCTTTTTTTTTTTTCTTTTCTTTTCTTTCCCCCAATATTGAAACATTACGGTGGAATTGTTTAATAGGATTTTTTTTTTTTTTTCAGTTCAGTATTAGCTGAATGTCAGTCACTAAACCAAAAGGAGACTGCTTCATGATGTTTATTCACCAAGAGTTATAAGCAGAAAGTGTAAATTAATCTGCTACTTCAAGGTTTGATTCAGCAATGCACAAATATTTGTAGGGAAACAATATTGCAGTTGCTTAGAAGCAAATTACTTTGAATTAGTAGAAGGATCAAGAGCCCAACTAAAGTAAACCTTGACAACAATTATGGTGGCGTCATGTTTTTTTTTCTTCTTTCAGTTGATTCCATCCAAGGCTGTGGCTGAAGTCAGTTTTAGTTCTTGTTTTTCTCTTTTCTTCAGTGATTTTGATTGTTAACAGCAGGTGTTCATTACTAATGCACAATCATCATTTAATTAGTCACTTAATTATCTCATTAACTTTAACTCTTTGAGGACTTGGGATTTGACTTGAGCCAAAAAAACCATGGTTAATTTTTGTAAGGGTGTCCCTTTTTTGATGTCAAAATTCCAGATTGTGATACCAAATATATGATGCCAAATATCAAATATAATACTGAAGTTATATTAATCAATTTAAACAGCAAAAAGTGGCAAAATGCTCAGCAGCAAAGCAAATAGGAACAGATTGTTTTTTGAGACATCACAATAGGAAAATATTGCCATCAAGGTAATATCCAAACAAAGTATATCAGGGTGCCCAGCATCGGTCCTGGTGAGCCACAGTCCTAGAGAGTTTAGCTCCAACCTTAATCAAACACACCTGAACAAGCTAATCAAGGGCTAGTGTTCAATAAAAAGCCACAGGCAGGTGAGTTTTTAATCAAGGTTGAAGCAAAACTCTGCAGGACTGTGGCTCTCCAGGATCGATGTTGGCCACCCGTGAACTATATCTTTGAAGTATATAGGTGCTTTTGCACCAGAAGAACCTTTTCATAGTCCCTAGAACTATTGGCAGAAGTTCCCACTTTTTGGTGTGTTTGCTCCGCAGGAACTAGGAGTGATTTTAGATCTAGGAACTCCGTTTGGAGGAACTAAATTAGCTCCTACTTCAGAGTAGAGTCTAAAACCATTCAATAGAAACTATCAGTGATGTAAGCGTATGCTGGTTGGCCAAATGCATACGAAACACCGGCTACACAGCATTTTTAAAAAGCCATGTAGAAATATTTACTCCATGAACATGGAAAACAGTGATAACGGCATTTAGCTACCTGTTGTCTGCAGCACTGTGTCCTTTTCTCTGCCTCGATGACACTGCAAATTAACAAGCTTGCCAAATGATCTTGAGACATATGCTTCCTTTAAGTTTCCTCAAGGGAGAGTGGTTTAAGAACAGAAAACACAAAGCGCTGTAAGAAATTTTGCTTAGCACACTGTTGTATTTGTGTCTCTGGAACGTCTGTGTCAGCTTGCTTTCTTGCTGTTATCAGACTGAGGAGCCAACTTTCACCAGAGCATGCAAGTGGATATTTTCTCAACATTAACATGTGAAACAATATAAACACCATAAACATAGGCTGACTTGAGTGTATTTTTCCGTTTGCTATATATATATTTAAAACTTTGAGATATAACGTAACCTTGTTGTAGAACATTGTTGTGTATAATGCCTTATCATATGCTTATTCAGAAATGGTATTGCTCATCAGTCTGCTCTTCTACCTCAGGCCAGTTTGAGCTGAGCTGTCGTACGGGTGAACACTATGAAGCTGGCATGCGTCAACATTATGAAGTCAAGTCCTGTTCAGCTGTGATTCCTGCACCTGAACATTTCACCTCCACAGTGCGGTACTACATAGCAGCCGAGGAGGTTGAGTGGAATTACGCCCCAGACCGCACATGGGAATTAGAGAAACACAAAACTACACTGGAGGAAAGGTATACACAAACTTATAAGCATATGTGTGCACACAGACACTCTTAAGTCGAGCTCTGAAATGTAAGGATGAGCAAGGACAAGTTAGCGTTAGACGAAAATGAGTCCCACTACCTGGATGAAAACATAAAAACTTACCTTAACCCAGACCCAGATTTTGACAAATATGATGGAGACTTTATGGAGAGCAACAAAATGCATGGTAATTATGTGTGAGTGTGTATACGTGTGGTCCTGGTAAACCCTACGTTATGGGCACAAAATGTCCCCACAAAGATGGCAGTACGTGAAATCCTTGTCCTTGTGGTGCATTTTTTGGTCCCCATGAGGAAATAAGCTTATAAATCATACAAAATTAAGTTTTTTGCAAATCTAAAAATGCAGGAAGTTTTCTGTGAGGGGTAGGTTTGGTTGGTGTAGGGCGATAGAAAATAGTTTGTATAGTATAAAAACCATTACACCTACGGAATGTCCCCATAAATCATGGAAACAAAATGTGTGTGTGATTGTCTGTGTTACAAGTTTTCTAGAGAAATACATGATGCCTTCAGTTTGACTTTTGATGAACTTAAAACTCTCTTTCTCATCCACAGGTATTAATGGAAAGTTGTATGCAAACCTACATGGGTTGAATATGACAGAGAATGAGAAGACGGAGTGGTATCTGATAGGACTGGGGAATGAAGTGGACATGCACACTGTGCATTTCCATGCTCAAAGCTTCATTTACAGAGTACGTACATAAATACACCAGGGCAGTTGAAAAAAAATATATTTATGGTGTGGCAAAGGGGTGGCATGAGGACAATGAGGGGTGTTGACACCAAAGCAAGCATCAGTGCATACTTGTGAATTTATGGCCTGACATACACATTCATGTCCGCAAGTATATCAGTTGCATTTCCTCTGAGGAACCTCAAAGCAATCGTTTTACTGTCTAAAAATAACTGAAAAATAAATAAGATCTGAATATCCAGGTCAAGAAGATTTTAGCCGCTTTCACATATTAAGAATGGTAAATTGCCATAAAATTGCCAGATTGCCTTTTCCAGTAAACTGACCACATGTTTTTCACAAAAGCAGCAACTATTTTAAGATTGGGATTTACACATCAGCATCAATTAATGAAGATAAGACGCTTACCCGAATGTTATTATAATTGCCATTGTGAGCCTCTTCCATGATCAAATTTTTCTTATTGATTTAATTTTTTATTTTTTTTTTTAAACATTTGGATGGTAAAAAGATCTACATGAATAATAAAAGCAGAGAGGGCAATACGAAAATTCAGAATTTTTGAACCATTCATTAAAAGAACCGGCCTTTAAGATGCATTTTTCATTAGTTGGGCTACACTGGTTGCGCTGTGGGTTTTTGATTCACTAAAAATATTGGTTCATCAAGAGTCGGACACGGGGCATGCTGCATGTTCATGCATCTGTGAGAACAAAGTAATCGAATGATGTTTTTTTACCATTATTTTGTGGTGCAAAGTCTTTTTTAAAATCTCATCTCTTTGAAGCACTGCTGCTGAAAGCAGACTAGAAAGCACTGCTTTCATTTACATTTTATACATTGGGATACCCCCCTTCCCCCATGCCACCTCAGTAGATCCACTCCTGAAACACACTAATACATAAATACAGCTTATGTGTTCAAATGTTAAAAGTCTTAAACACTCCCATTTTCTCTCCCTCAGATGGATCAATCTCATCGTGCTGATGTATATGACCTGTTCCCAGGAACATTTCAGACCATAGAAATGACTGCAGAAAGTCCTGGACAGTGGCTGCTTCACTGCCATGTGACCGACCACATCCATGCGGGCATGGAGACACTTTTCACTGTTCATCCTAAAGGTTAGTAGAAAGCTTTCAAAAAGGCCTACAGAGCTCCCAGAGAGAGCCTTCAATGTTGGCATAAGGACACTCTCACACTAGAGCTCCTGATGTGGACTCAAGTCTGTTTGACCTTAGAGTTCAAGTTATTTGATTGGTGTCAAATCATTCTTCCAAACTCAGACATGCATTTGTGCAGGGGTGACCAATTCTGATCCTAGAGGGTCATTGTCTGAGTTTCGCTCCAGCTTGCTCCAACATCTGCATGGTGGATTCTAGTAATCCTGAAGACCTTGATTAGCTGGTTTAGGTTTGTTGAATAAGTGTTGGGGCTAAACTCTGCAGGACAGTGATCCTCCAGGAGCAGGACTGGACTCCTGCACTAGTGAACCAAACTATGTGAAGAGGTGGAACTGACTGCAATTCTGTTTTGTTGGTATGAACTTGATCCTTCCTAAATCATGGAAATGAACTGCTATTGATGAATTTGCATCTTTGCATGTTTCCCGCAGGTAATAAGCAGTGTCCTGTATTTAAATTTTGGTTATAATTTTGCAATTTTGTTTCATCCACAATAAAAAAAAAACTTGAGTTACCATCATGTTCTAGCTAGAGCAGGAACCTCTAATAATAGTTTTTAAGATTTATTTTTCTTAATCTTTTGTTCACAAACACTGCAACAAATGCACATGCAAATCCAGGAATGCATAGGCCAATTCACAAAAGCAAGAATCAAAGTGTAATGAGAAGCTTACATGAATTTTAAAGCTTATTGTATAATCCCCTAATACACAGGGAGCATTTTTGTATATGTATGCAATAATGTATTTATGTGGCAATAAATACAGAGCTGATTGCATTAGTTTGTCTCAGGAATATCTGTGAATGTTCTTCTGCATTTGGGGATCTTTTGAAGCTATTATTCACACGCAGTAGAGAGTTGATCTGCAGTGTATGTGGATCGCCTCCACATTGCTTTGACACCAAATGATAATGTACATCAGGGTTTCCCAAACTGGTTTGTGAGGGAACAACAGGGGGTTCTTAATATTTTAAATTGTGTCAGGATTCGTCCAATAAAGGGAGGAAGCATGATTCGCAAAAATTCAATTCTTTGTAGGTTTCCCTTTTTTTTTTTAAAAAAAGACATACACTTGGCCATTCAAAAAGAAAACAAAAAAACTGCACAAATAAAAGGAAAGAAAATATGGAGTTCCAGGGCTCAGACGTTGGGAAAAGTTGGGATCTCCAACCCCAGAAAACTCCCTCAACAAACAAAACCCAGCTCTTGTATTACCGGGACCGTACCATTAACAAATGACAAAAGGGGACACCCACACAAATACATTCAAATTATTAACTACCTAAATTAGATGAATTCACATTGCATTTGGAATGAAATAAATAAAAAATTAATAACATCCATAAATAATATTAACTTATACACTATAACAAATCATGTAAATAAAGAACATAATTTGTCTCTGCTCGTTGTTATACGTTCCATTCACCAGCGTGCACTCAAGCGAATAGAAAATAATTAGGAGCTACCTGTCCTCCTTTAGCGCGCATAAAGAAGACAACATAAACTACCTAACTTACAGCATAAATACTGTGACAAATAAACAAAAGAAACGTACAAAAATAAGTACAAATTTACAAAGGAATAGAAAAATAGGGGGGGGAAAAAATCAACATAAATGTGACCTGTTCTGGCAAAATGAGTCACAATGAGCAAATTTTCAAAAATGAATTATTTTTATTTTCATCGTTTACACACGTTGATGTTAACAAGCTCAACACGCATAAGCAGCATGGCGGAACGAGTGAAGGAGATGCTTGTGAAGGAGATGCTTGTGTTGTCATTCCTCTTGTAGCACGCGCAAGTGACGATTCTCTGTCAATCAATCAACACTCTGCAGTGAGTGTCAACCCTTTAAGCCTGAAACACACTGCATGATGCACTGGGACAGATGAAATATTGTCACTGTGAAACAATCGTGGCGATTTCTGTGATTGTTGATCCTAATCGATGGTCCCGTGTCGTTCACTGAGAGAGGTTCAAAGACGTCCGTTGTCACGGTCTTGAGACCAAAGATAGCCTACGATAGTTTTCTGACAGTGTCAGAAATTCAGCACGATCATTGCACAGCGTGCTTGCTGCCAAGACCCATGTTTACTGACATGCAACATGAAATCAAAGCGATATGGCGCTAAAAAATAAAACTGCTTACCTCAAGCTCTTATCCCTTCCTTTTTCACCTTTTCCACTTTTTTTCAGCACACAAAAACTCCAACTGCCACAGTGTGATTCATCATGCTCTTTTTGTTTACCACTAGCGCATGCTGATGAGGTTTTGTTCTTCTATAGAAACGTGCGTCGTAGCTTACGAGTCAGTAGGTGTCATCATATAGTCTACATGCATGTCGTAGCCAAGTTTATTAGATCCATGTCGCACAGTGTGATTTGCAATGATTGCTAAAATCGTGCAGTGTGTAGAGGGCTTTAGGTACCGGACTACTGTGCTAAGTACTCCAACAGAAGAGTACCAAAAAAGTGGTACAATACGGTTCGCTACTTTGATAGTATTCACAACTTTTGACAATGGACATAATTGCGTATCGTACTGTACTGTACCACTCCGTGGAAACAAGCCACAAGACACAGGTGGACTCCAATCAAAGTGTAGAAATATCTCAAAGATGATCAAAAGAAATGGGTTGCACCTGAGCTAAATTTCAAAATTAAAAGTCAAAATTCAGAAAGTCTTTTTGCTTTCCCTTATGGTTCATATTTCCTTTAATTTTAGAAAATGCTGATAACTTACCATCACTAAGATTTGATCTCTTTCTGTTTTAATTCTAATTTTGAATGTCCGATACAGGAATGACAAACAGTTTAATTTTATATTGCAAGTATTTAAATACAAATACAACAATACAAAATGAAAACAGTGCAAACAAAAAAAAAAGAAAGCAAGAAAACAAACATGCATTAAAGAGATAGGTTACCAAGAAATGAAACTTAAGTCATTTTCACACCCTAGTCTTGCTCTAGTGGGAACACAATTTTTTTTTCTTTCTTTTTTTTAATAAATATCCTAGTCAGGCTTGTTCATATAAAAACAGTACATGTTTATCCTCTTTTTGACATAGCATAAATGTAAAATGGAAAAGTATAAAATGACTATTTTGATAAATTAAGATTAATAAACAAAACCCTCAAAAGTATGCATGCACTTTCTTTTCTGAGCTCTCTGTTGTGTTAAGAATAATTGCTCTCTCACTTAGGGATTTTATTATGCTTTTTTACGTAAACAACTCTTTAGAGAGGATGAATGACTAAACTCTATGAAGTGAGTGTCAATTTCTGTGTATTTATATGAATTTATATACATTATTTTTATTTGTATTTTACTCATCAGGGTCACCAACAAGAGGTGGGGGAAATCTAGACAGTGGTAAATAAACCTTTATGTTCACTGCATCATGTTCTTAGTAAATCATGTGAAGTTCATTGTCAAAACCATCCCCATTCTCAAAGATGACTAAAAATGTTGTATTATTCAGTACAACCAGGCCACTAGTTGGCAATGCCACTTTGTGTAAATTGAACATGTAATACGCATGTGCATGTCTTTGATTAGTTAAGGGTTGTCCAAACTGGGTCCTAGAGGGCTACTGTCCTGCAGAGTTTAGCTCCAACTTGCCTCAACACACCTGCCTGGAAGTTTCTAATATGCCTAGTAAGACCATGATTAGCTGGTTTAGGAGTGTTTAATTGGGGTTGAAGTTAAACTCTGCAGGACAGTTGGCCTCTAGGAGCAGGACTGGACACCACTGGATTAGCTGATTCAGATATGTTTAATTGAGTTAGACACAGATGGACAGCAATTAAAATGTAGAAATATCTCAAAGATGATTAAGAGAAATGGGTTGCACCTGAGCTAAATTTCAAAAGTAAAAGTCAAAATTCAGCACAACACCAGAAAGTCTTTGTCCAGAACTGGAAACTGCTTTCCCATACGGTCCAATTTATTGTGTATATTTTCTTTAATTTTAGAAAATGCTGATATTTTACCATCACTTGTTTTAAGATTTGTCTCTTTCTATTTTAATTCTAAGTTTAATGTCCTTTATTGGTATGACAAATAGTTTAATTTTATATTGCAAGTATATAAAACAGGGTTCCTCAGGTCTTTCCCTGGAGGGCCAATCTGCTGCAGAGTTTAGCTCCAACCCTGATCAAACTCACCTACCTGTGATCTTCTAATGATCTTGAAGACTCTGATTAGCATGCTCAGGTGTGTTTGATTAGGGTTAGAGCTAAACTCTGCAGGAGTGGGCCAGATTTGAGGATGCCTGCTCTAAGGGGAACACAAAAGGAGAATTTTTGTATTTATATACATTCTCTGTTCTTATTTGTATTTTACTCAGGGTCATCAGATTCAACAGTGAGAGGTGGGGGAAATCCAGGCAGTGGTAAATAAACATTTATATTTACTGCTTTATGTTCTTGGCAAATCATGTGATATTCATATACATTGTGAAAACTGTTTTAAAAAAAATTATATCCTGTTTTTTTTTTTTTTTTTTTTTTTTTTTTTTTCAGCCTCCTGTAATTTTGGAAGCCTATCTGCCCTGATGTTGTGTCTCCTTGGATTGATCTCGTCATACTTTATAACACACTGAAAAAAGATCAAAGTGACCTTGAGCCTAAAAGAATGAATATTTATTGCTGTGACACTGATGCTCACTACTTAGTTACCTCATCTAGCATTCTCACTTCATAACTGTTAGGGAAACTTCTCAACTTTTGAGAGAAACATCCATTGAACAAATAATATATAAAGATTATTCTTTCGATTTTGATTTGACATGCAAGTAATGATCCACATAATTGTCTGTTTCAGTTAATAAAATCAGCTTAAAGAAGAATGTACTTTTCAAACCTATTGTGACTACTACAAAAATATCAATCCTTTACAGCTTTACCTTAGTTTTCTCCCCAGCACTGCACATTTTGTATTTCTCTCCAATCGGAAGTGAGCATCCATATGTCCTAGAGCAGAGGCCTTGAAGTGGGGACTTTGGAGGGAGCAGGGCTCCTGTGTTTTATTTGGAACACACTTGATAAAGGGAGCAATGCAAGATGACACATTTTCTTCATTATCTTCACCTGGAAGGTTAGCATGACAACCGCATCCATAACCCCATTAGCTGAATCTATTATTACTGTTAATGTAACTGTTGCAAAAAACACAAAAACGCTGTTTGGGATTCGCCTCGAATCTTGCAGGCAACACTAATGAGCTAATTAGTTGAATCAGGTGTGTTAGACGAAGCAGACATAATAAATATGTGCTGAGGGCATCCAGGACAGGTTTGGGCACCAGTGAAATAGTTGACAGAATTAACTGCTACAAGATTTAAAAGAAAAAGTATCAGCTGTACCTGCAGAAGAATTGAGTATGTCAGATCCTTTCAAGTCCCACACATGTGGATTGCACTGATGGTGGCCACAGCCGCATCTGCCACCTTAGTAACAGTGATTTGAGTAATGAGTGTGTGAATGAGTAAGTTACTCACTTAGTTATTTTTGTATTTATGGCTGTACCGATGAACTGGTTTTTAATTGTTCAATTTTTTTTTTTTTTTTTTTTTGTGATTTAGGATTGCTGTGACATTTGTTTTTTAATTTGAACTATTTGTAATCTTAATTGTTCACTGTTTTTCTGAAGAAATGTGCCTGATGTTCTGCTACTGAGTTGAAAATGAATAAAATAAAGAGCTGAATGATAAATATAAGTAGTAATAGTATTTTGAAGAATGATATCTTGAGTGATATGTATGCAAGAGTTTGCAAGTGTCATGTCGGCGTCGTAGCATGCAATTTACACCGGTGTGTACGAGCATTTCATATGCATTTGTTTGAGCACTGAAGTGAACATGCATGTGTGATTACTTCACATTTGTGTATGAAAGTGTATCATGTATGTCTAAGTGAAGTTTGATTTAAACCCTATATGGCTCCTCGTTATTGCACACAATTGTTCAAACAGGCTTTAGTTAGATGAAAGTGTTCACCCACAGCTCACTTTTAGTAGGTTGAAAGCATACACTGTCACTTAGAAAAAAAAAAATTCTAAGGTGGAAAATGCTGTTCTGCAAACCCTTGAAATGACTTTCAAATATCAAATGACAGATTGCTATCCAACAATACATAGGCCAATAATTTCTTAACTGTGAAAGATGACAAAACAATACAAGCATCAGCAACAGGCCATATTCTGGCATCTTAAGTGAGGTTTTTGGTCCAGTAATTAAGACTCATGTGTTTTATGTTGTGTAATGTGTCTTATATAGTGCTTTATACAATACAGATTGTTCCAAAGCATTTTTACAGGGATAAAAGGGAAAAAGAAATGACTAAATTACATAAGCAGGGAGACTTCACTTATGTAAAGCAGCTCTGAAGAAAAAAACAGCAGTGTCATTGTTCAGCTGCGATGCATTTAGATCCTCCTCGTCCTCGTTTCCGTGACCCACTGTGACAGTATTATTTATACAGATTATGTGCTTTCTGCAAATGTAATTGTTGAAAGTGTCATGTGATTCATTTTGATTAATTCATATCTGGGTACTCGCGTAGTATACACTGTAAAAAATAATCCGTAAAATTTACTGTAAAAAACTGGCGGCTGTGGTTGCCGGAATTCTACCGTAAAAAAAAAATACGGTAACAACGTTTTAGGTTTTACGGTTTTAACTTAAATTTACAGTTAAATACCATAATTTCATTAACTGATATACCAACCTATTGAAGTACTGAAATCTGTTTTGTACCTTTGAAATACACTGATAACCACCAAATGCAGGTGGTGTTGAGAAAGTCACATGATGAACCAAAGCCCAGCACAAGCAGATTTTAAATACTAACATATATAGAAGGTGCACAGTGTCATTCACACATGCACTAAACACCATCATGGTGAGACTCATTAAACTGAAGTATGCAATAAACATTAATTTAACAACATTAGATATAACATACAACCCTAATAAACATGACTGATACGAAAAAACTATAAGAAGCAGCATAGTTATTTTAAATAAAAAACATTAAATTCAAACAGAATTTGAAATGCAACGCAGGGAACTCTGGGAACGTCAGTTTATGGTTTTTCCCTGTAAATTTTACAGGAACTTACCGTTAACCATTTAACAGGTTTTTACTGTAGCATTTTCACAGTTTTTTACCGTTAAAACCATGATCATCTTTTACAGTGTAGATATGAGTGCTAAATAGGTTCCTGTGCTGTGACGGTGAAACTTTCGGAAAGTTTAAATTTGTGTACAAAACAATCCCACACCCTATTATAAATTTTCAATATTCTCTCTCCTTTCTTCTAGCGGTTTTCTACTATATTCCTGACACGCTGCTCGCTTCAAGCAGTTTTTAAAGTTCTCTCTCCTCTCCACTTCAAGAGACCTAGAATTCAAATTTTTTAGAAGAATTTATATATATATATATATATATATATATATATTTTCATATCTTTAAAATGAAATTATGTATTTTTTTAAAGGATATTTCTTTGCCATTATGCCTTTAAACAAACTCTTAATTCTTAGCACTTTGCTGTTCACACGTGAGCTGTGTTTGCTGTTGTGACTTTGGTTTATACATGTTTGTGGAGGGAAAGCAACAGCTGAATGCAGTTTTTCATATAGGTATTAGATGGGAGGACAGTAATAAATAAAGGCACTGAATACAATAAAAAAGCTATAATTATTACACTGTACTGTACGTAGCACCACTTCAGGTTTCCTGCTCCAAAGAAAAAAACATTAGAATGATTGTTGATACTGTCAACCATTAGTTAAACATGTTATTTTCTTGGCTTTTAGCTAATATTTATATGGCCTACTGTCGGAAGTAATCCTGCAAAATGTATCCTACTGAATTCATTAATAAATAAAAATAAAAAGAATAAAAATATGCACACATTCATTTTACTCATATACTCATTTTCCCAAGCCCCAGTTATCTTTATTGGTTTCATGTTTATTTCGGTAAGATTTCTGTTCTGATCACCAAATATGAAGAAACAATAATTAATGACCACAAGATGGCAGAATACGTTTTAAATATTTAACCGATCAGAAAACCTTTAGCAGAAACATTTTGAGGTGAGTCACCATGGCCCAACTAATGTAATTTATTAACTAATGTTATTTATTAAGTGTCTCTAAGCAGGCTTTTTTCACAGTCAGAGGGCCAGTACACAATTTTACCTGTTACAAGTACATAAGTTCAAATAAATTCTGTTTTTTTTTTTCCATACAAATTAATTTTTAATGCAATAATATTTTTTACATCATGATCATTATGTGATATGGAGTGGTAATTTCTCAGTATTAAGTCGGTTGAAAACCACGGTTTTCAGCTTTGTTTTGTTTAAATGTGAACAGGCTAAAACAGAAGAGGTCGCATTAATGTTTAATTTATTCTTATATACAGTGGGTACGGAAAGTATTCAGACCCCCTTAAATTTTTTCAATTTTTTTATGTTTCAGCCTGATACTGCAATTGTTTAAATTCATTTTTTTTCTCATTAATCTATACTCCGTACCTCATAATGACAAAGTGAAACAGAATCTCTAGAAATGTTCAAATGTATTGTACAAAAACTGAAATATCCCATTTACGTAAGTATTCAGACCCTTTGCAACAAAACTTGAAATTTTAGCTCAGGTGCTCGCATTTTCTCTTGATCATTGCTGAGATGTTCTACACCTTGATTGGAGTCCACCTGTGGTAAATTAAATTGATTGGACATGATTTGGAAAGACACCTCTCTATAAAAGACCTTACAGCTGACAATGCATATCAGAGCGAAAACCAAGCCATGAGGTCAAAGGAACTGCTTGCAGAGCTCAGAGACAGGATTGTATCAAGGCACAGATCTGGGCAAGGCTACAAAAACATTTCTGCTGCACTGAAGGATCCCAAGAGCACAGTGGCTTCCATAATTCTCAAATGAAGAAGTTTGGCATGACCAGGACTCTACCAAGAGCTGGTCGCCCAGCCAAACTGAACAATTAATGGAGAACGGCCTTGTCTAGACTGGTGACCAAGAACCTGATGGTCACTCTAGTTGAGCTCCATGATCGTATATGCAGATGGGAGAAACCTACAGAAGGACAAACATCACTGTAACACTCCTCCGATCTGGGCTTTATGGCGGTGTGGCCAGACTCAATTTTCTCCTCAGTGAAGACACATGAAAACACACTTGGAATTTGTAAAAAAGCACCTAAAGGACCCTCAGACTCTGAGAAACAAGATTCTCTGGTTTGATGAACCTCAATTCTAAGCATTATGTTTGAAGGAAACCAGCTCTGCTCATCACCTGCAGAGTACCATCCCAAAAGTAAAGTGTGCTGGAAGCAACCTTATGCTGTGGGGCTGTTTTTCAGAGTCAGGGACTGGGAGACTGATCAGGGTTGCGGGAAAGCTGAATGGAGCAAAGTACAAAGATATCCTCAATGAAAACCTGTTCCACAGCGCTCAGGACCTCAGACTGGGCAGAAGGTTCACCTTCCAACATGACAGTGACCCTAAGCACACAGCCAAGGCAACACAGGAGTGCCTTAGGGACAACTCTGTGAATGTCCTAGAGTAGCCCAGCCAGAGCCCTGACTTGAACCCTATCAAACATCACTGGAGAGACCTGAAAATGGCTGTCCACCGACGGTCCCCATCCAACCTGACAGAGCTTGAGAGGATTTGCAAAGAAGAATGGCAGAAACTCCTTAATCCAGGTGTGCAAAGCTTGTTAGACCATACTCCAAAAAGACTTGAAGCTGTAATTAATGCCAAAGAAAGTCAACTAAGTATGGAGTAAAGGTCTGAATACTTATGTAAATGTGATATTTCAGTTTTTTCTTTTTAATAAATTTACAGACATTATTAAAATTCTGATTTCACTTTGTCATTATGAGGTACGGCATGTAGATTAATGAGAAAAAAAATGAATTTAAACAATTGTAGTATCAGGCTGCAACATAAAAAAATTGAAAAAATTTAAGGGGGTCTGAATACTTTCCATACCCACTGTACGTACCGCATATTGATAATACTGTTTATTGTTTGATGAAGCTATCATAGTTGGTTAAATGAAGCTCACCTACAGGCCTATTATGTTAAGTGAAAGCAGTCAGTTCAAGAACACGCAAAATGGTGGTGCCATGAAAGGAATTTATTACATTGCCACTTTTGATAATTAATACATATTAATAAAGAGTGTGTGTTTGCGTTTGCCCTGTAGTGATAGATGCCTTTTTTGAGACCCCTTGACACAGTGGCGTAACTACAGACAGTGCAGCCGCACTGGGGCCCGTGTGGTGGGGGGGCCGCAGTTACAGAAATATTAATAATACAATATAATTAATGCCGAGAGTCTTCACAGAACTTTTGTCAAGAATTTCTGAGGTTGCAGGTTCTAATCCACCCTCGAATAGGTTTTTTTTTCTCTCTCTCTCTCTCATTAAAACCAAAGAGGTGTTCATCAGTGATTGTATATCAAGAGCAAGTACACGTCTGTGTGCATTTTGTTTTGTGATTTTATCAGAACTAAGCGCTCGGTCGTCTGTGTGAAGATGCGAATTCTGCACGAGCGCCAAGAGAGAACTGATAACAGCGGCAGCGAGCGCTCGCCATAACACGTTCCCCAGCGATAGATCGCCTGTTATTTAACACAGACCAACGAATTTCTTATCGAATGAAGATGTTTCTTTCTTTTAAAAACCACAACAAAATCCTTGTGCGTTTGCGCACACTTGGCGAATAAAGCTAATTCTGATTATAATATATAATATATTATAGATATAATATAATATAAAGTAATATATTTAACAAAGGCAGATTTCTCTCTTTATTGAATTACAAATATCCAAAGCATCTCAAAAGAAGAAGAGAAGCAAATAAGCTGCAGTTGAAAAGCTACATGATAGTTTATGACATCTGCATTTAGGTAATATGTCGTAAGTGGTGGAGTTTAGATGTTCTAAACAACAATGAAGACAAAATTAAAAAATAAATACCAGATGTCCCACTGAAAAGTGTTAGACATGTTTAAAAAAATCTATTTTTCTTCATAATACAACTTAATTTGTTTTAATATAATACAAAAAAGATCATAAAGCACAATGATTATTAAATTCATGAAGCAAAATAATCACATTTGGTGAAGATGCAGCATTGCACTTGAAAATGAATTTAGATGAATTCAGACATGATTTCATGATTTCAGACATTTGGCTTTTTTATGAATGAGCAGAGATTTAGAATGAGTGAAACTTTTCCCACATGGATGGCAGTGATATGGTTTCTCTCCAGTGTGGATTCTCTCATGTGATTTCAGGGTTCCTGACTGATTGAATCTCTTGTCACAGTGTGAACACTTGTAAGGTTTTTCTCCAGTGTGGATCCTCTGGTGCTGTTTCAGTTCAGCAGCTGTAATAAAGGTCTTTCCACAATAAAAACACAAATGATTCTTTACACCTCTGTGTCTTTTCTGGTGTAATTTTAAACTACCCAGCTCAGTAAAACTTTTTCCACACAAAGAACAATTGTGAGGCTCCACCTTTGAATGAACTTTCAGGTGGTTCTTCAGGGATTTTGCCCAAGAAAAGGTTTTACCACACTGACCACAGTTATATGGCCTTTCTCCAGAATGAGAATGCACATGTGATTTAAAAGACCTAACATGTGCAAAACTCTTCCCACACTGATGACACGTGTGTGGCTTTTCTCCAGTGTGGATTCTCATGTGACAATCAAGGTGTCCTTTCTGTGTGAAACTCTTCTCACATCGATCACATGTGTATGGCTTCTCTCCACTATGAAGTCTCATGTGAAGTTTAAGGTTCTGTTTGTATGGGAAACTCTTCCCGCACTGATCACATGTGTGCAGCTTTTCTCCAGTGTGAATTTTCATGTGTTCATTAAGGTTTCTTTCATGTCTGAATCTCTTTCCACATTGATCACATGTGTGTGGTTTCTCTCCAGTGTGACTTTTCATGTGATCATTAAGGCGTCCTTTATATCTGAAACTCTTCCCACACTGAAGGCAAGTGAAAGATTGTTTGGATCTTTTCATGGAAAAAATGTTCTCAGTCTGTGAGTGGATCAAAGATTTGACATGATGTTGTTTCTCTTCTGCTTCACTCAGGTCTTCAGTCTCCTTCTCATTTTCTTTCATCAAGTCTAAAATGAAAGGGAAAAGCTTTAATTA
>JAFVLL020008433.1:0-14376 GCA_021397915.2 Tor tambroides
AAAATTAAGCAAACTACCACTTATCAACACTAAAGTAACAAACTTATGCACCAAAAAGTTAGCGAATGTTTGCTAATAATGGTTAGCGATAGATTGTAAGTGGCAGACCTCTTGGAGCTTTTTCTGTCTAATCATGTTGCAAGCAAATTTACACAAACTAATTAAAACGTTAACTTAGACAAAATGAGAATTTACAAAAATCCACTTACATCCATATGCAGGACAGGTGATCTCTCTCCTCCTTTCACCGCTTTCTCGCTTTATCACTCATATCTGATGGGAAAAGCGTATTCAAGTATTAGGAATCGCCCACTCAAGTTTTAGCAAACCAGGCACAGAGGTTGAAAAACGCCTACCCCGTTGGAAAACGCCCCAAAATTGAGGCACGCCTTTTGTTGCTCTGCAGAGACCTCATTCTCTATTATTGGGGGGCTGTTGTTTCTTTCTCTTCGTCATGCAGATGTTCTGAGAGATTCTCATCTCAATAACAGACCAGCAGCAGTAAATAATTCTGCTAAACATCTGAGGGTGTGTTAGGCTATACCAAAGTATATCTGTGGTTATACTGAATGTTTGTTCTTAAGAGACTTGTGGGCTGTTCTGTGTGATTTCGTTGTTGTTGACCGTAATTTAGAAGCTGAAATCACGTGACTTGGTTCAGAAGCTTTGATTCGAAACACAAGCTTCAAAATGATTCGATCATATCTTCTGTGAGAACTGCATCCTACTGAAAAAAAATCTCTTTTTTCTGTTGTTTCATTTTTCCTAACGCTCCCTGTTCTAGATTGTTCTTTCTAAACGATGTCTGAAACTTCTTGTGTTTGATTCTTTATCGCTTGTTGTATTCCTCATTTGTAAGACGCTTAAAAGCGTCTGCTAAAAGAATAAATGTAAATATAAATGTTTGTGAATTCATAATACATTCCATACTGTCTTGTCGGCTCAGAGTGTTCAGAGATGATGAGCATTTATTAGCAAAAAATAAATAAAGAACAAAGAAGGAACTTGTTCGCAAATCGTTTATTTTTCAATAGGTTGATTAACATTATTTCGTTCAAACGGATCTGATTCACTGAATCGAATCGGTGAGAAGATGATGTTAGCGCGGTCGGGTCGGATTGTCAGAACTTGGCTGTGTGCTAAAATGTAACGTTTTGTTACGATACACCGCCACTGTTTAGACAACAGATAAACTAAACTATCTCGAGATTGACGCATTCTATAATTATTACAATCCCGAGACTGTTACAGCATGATATTTACCTTCTCATGTCTGTCTCACGCATGACAGCGGACGTTAGTTTCATTCTGAAACTTTAAGATAATGGCCTCAGTCACAGTTCTCTTCCTGATGTCATCTATTTTCCCTTCGCAGGGTGGTAAGAAAACAGTTTTTTATTCCGCTTGTCTTATGTTCTTACTGTAGCCTACATTAATTGCATTAGGCTACCTTGTGTCTGCATTAGATTGTAAAGATAGTATTCCTGTTAGCAAAATTATCCATGTTGAGAAAATGCTCAAAAGTTTAGTAATGTTTCATGCTTTTACCTTTGAATTGCTCAGGTTTAGGTATGAGCTTTGGACATTTCTGTTACTTTGCTACATAGTGATCTTTTTTTTCTTTCCGTGTTGTAACATGTTTCTCTTCCTCATTTCAGAAATATATACTCTGTATTACACATATAGCGTCATACTGAGATCTCTGACCTTCCAAGACATTTATGAATTTTACAGCTCAGTTGAACTCAATGACATACAGATGAGTTTCTGTAACAGTGTGAATAAAGCACATTTCTTGACACAGTTGTGTGAGAAATCTGAGAGACTCTTTAGAAATGAAAGTGATGATTTGAACTATAAACGAGAGTGGCTTCAAATCAACATAAACACACTGATGGAAACAGGAAATGATAACAGGACAAACGACACAGGTAAATAAGTTTAGGGGCAGTGGGGTAAGTTGTGCCATGTCAAGATGTAATTTGATGAAATTGAGGAATGTATAAATTATTTTAATTTTTGATGTAATTATTTAAACATGACCATAAATGAGAACAAACGAATGCATGTGATTTTAAATTTGACAAGGCTGCATTTATTTTAATCAACAATACAGTAAAAATACTAATATTGTGGCTTAGATTTTAAAATATGATTTGTTTATTGTGATGCAAAGCATTTCTTATTATTATCAATGTTGAAAACAGTTGTGCTGTTTTTTGTATATTTGTGGAAACCGTGATCAGTTTTATTCAGAATTCTTTGATGAAAAGAAAAAAAAAGATTAGAAATGTCTTTACTGTCACTTATGATCCTTGTGAAGTATTCCTTTAATAAAATATTACTCTTGAATGGTAGTGTCATATATAGAATCCTGGATAAATTTGCTTTTTTGAGAGAATTTACTTGACCTATATAAAATTGACTTTTAAAGCAGTTTTAAAGCGACTTTTGACTTTTGCGACAGTAGAATTTACTGTGGTAAATATCTCACTATAATAATTACAGTAGATAGCTGTACACTAAAACAATCCAGTTTTAAAAACAATCAACAATTGTAATACAGTCCAGCTTTTTCTTGGAATTTCATACCCGCTCACCAAACTTTGCAGGAAACAAACAGAAGCCATTTGCCTTATTATATGTCAGTGTAGGATCAAAATGATTCTGAAACTGTTATTCCTTAAAAATATCACAGTGAATTTTGTCTTCTAATGTGTTTTTCTTTAGATCTTCATGTTCTTCAGTGGAGACATGGCTGTTCAGTTGAATGTTACTCTAATGGTTCAGTAATATTTCTTCAAGGCATTGATGAATATGCCTTTGACGGTAAGACCTTGACCTTTAACCTCTCTATGCACTGGAAACATTTAGTCCTTGATCATGGCATCATCTGGAACAGAGAATCAGTTTCTAGCCTGGAGAGGAAATGTGTGGAAACGTTAACCAGCTTCATTGACCTTCAAAGAGAGAGAAAATTCATCGTGGCATGTGAGTTCATCACACTTAGTTCACATAAGAATCTGTAGGATTATTGTTTGAATGAGTATTTTTTCATGCTGGTTTATTATCGTGTCTATCCCGCAGCCCGTCCTGAGGTTTACTCTTCTGTAAAAGAGTCTGGATTATCAGAGCAGCAGGTTCTGGTGTGTTTGGCCACAGGCTTCTACCCTAAACATGTGCAGATGGAGATCATACGTGATCAGACGCCATTACCTGATGAGCAGCTGAACTCAAGTGGAATCAGACCAAACGCAGACGGATCCTTTCAGCTGATGAAGAGCCTGGAGATCCTGCCGTCTGAAAGATCTCACTATCAGTGTGTGGTGAAGCACCAGACCCTGACTGAACCACTCATTATCAGCTGGGGTACTGATGATGATGATGATGATGATGATGATGATGTCTGGTCTTAGTTTAATAAGATCACATCATTATTAATGTTACGTTTGATTGGCACCATTATTAAAACAGTTTGTTTTTCTGTGACAGATGAAGTGAATGTCCTGCTGCCGGTGATCATTGGATTAGTAGTTGCTTTTGTTCTTGCCATCATTCTTCTTGTTTTTTATCTGTTGAGAAAATGTGTTAAATATCAAAGTGAGTATTATTCCTTCAACTCTTTTAAAGTTTCAGTATAATGATAGGAGAAGAGAATGACTGTTAATGTTTGTAATTTCAGAATCTCTGAAGACACACTCACAATCATTTGCAGGATTGGGTGAGTCTGACTTTTCTCAAAATCACAACACAATATGAACACAATTCTACAATACTCTCATGTAATCAGACATGCTGTCAATCAGAAGACAGCCCTGTAATCATTACACTTTCCTCATTTCATACTTAGTAAATCTTTACACAGGTCCTTATGAAAGTGAAGATTGTTGTAAGTCTATCTCTTTCAAAAACTAATTTTTGGTTGATTTTTTTTTTTTTTTTTTTTTTTTTTTTTTGTTGATTTTTTTTTTTTTTTTTTTTTTTTTTTTTGAAGAACAAATGTTATTTTGTTATAATTGCTCATCATAAAAGTAAAAACGAAATGTCCTTAAATTAAAACATTGAAATTTATTAATCCATTTAATAATATTACAATGAACAAATTTTGAAAGGTCTTCATCTACCAGAAGTGAATCCAGGACTTTTGGTAGAAGGTGAGGAGGGAGGTGAGTCTGCTAATCTGCTAGAACTGAAAGAACATGTAAGAAATGTATTTTAAAAAAACCACACACACACAAAACTCTGCATTTAAAAATGTTCAAATTGATGTCACTTTACAGCCTCACTTTGTAAACAACAAAATTCATTAACATATTTAATCAACTATGTTGCACTAGCTGTTTATGAGTCAAGATATTTAGGGCCTTTCCACACTGAGCGCGAAAAAGCGAAACGAATATCGGACGCGATGACGCGCTGGAATAGATGGTTTCAAAGGCAACAACATAAATAAAAGTTACCGCGCATGTGCGTTTTTGTGGTCCTAACTTAACTTCCGGTAGACTTCTAAATAGAATCATTAATAACAGCCAAGTCCCTCTAGAGTAGATTATTTTTTGATAACAAGCAAAACATGTTTGCTGCGTAAATCAGACGGGTTTATTGAAAATGCAAATTCATTCTCTGCCAGCAGGAGGTGCTTTAAAGCGGGAGAAATAGAGGTTTCCCCGGTAATGGCTGTACACAAAGCAGGGCGCTGAGCTTACAAGCTGCTTTATCAGGCACATGCAAGATGAAATGAAAATGACATCGAAATTTTTCTAAAGACAGTCTTCCTTCAGATATACAGTGATATAAAACAGTGAGCGCCTCGTTTTGATTTTTAAACGTCCAGCAGTATGTGCTCATGTTTATTCAACGAAGCCTTTTGGTAAATCGGTCAGTTTTGATATTGTGGCGGGTCGCCACAAATAAATACAACAACCTAAGGCAGTCGTGGCCTAGAGAG
Organism: Tor tambroides; assembly: GCA_021397915.2. Classification (NCBI taxonomy): domain Eukaryota; kingdom Metazoa; phylum Chordata; class Actinopteri; order Cypriniformes; family Cyprinidae; genus Tor; species Tor tambroides. The sequence continues at coordinate 4,949 of JAFVLL020008433.1, forward strand.
TTGGACTTGTAACCCGAAGGTCGCGGGTTCGAGTCTCAGGTCCGGCAGGAATTGTCGGTGGGGGAGTGAATATCCAGCGCTCTCTCCACCCTCAATACCACAACTGAGGTGAGACCCTTGAGCAAGGCACCAAACCACCAACTGCTCCCCGGGCGTGTGTTTGTTCACTACTCACTGCTGTGTGTGTACTTGGATGGGTTAAATGCAGAGCACAAATTCCGAGTATGGGAATTTGTCACCATACTTGGCCACACATCACGTCCTTTCCTTTCCTTTAACTTTAACCCCGTTTGTAGTCGGTGCCACAAGCCAGACCGATAAACAAACACAAACCGGAAGTTAACTTAGGGCCAGGCGCGTGCTATGTGCTATGCTTCCACATAGACCGCGAACATTCGCACACCGAAAATGCGAATGTTTCTTTTGGGCCGTGTTACCCAAAAGGTCGACGCGGTGGTGCTAAAAGCTCAGAAGTCTGTATTGAGCACAAGCGTAAAAACACCAAAGTAGAGGACTTTTGCATATCTCGGCTGCCACGTCATCAATCGTCACTGAAGGCCATCTCAATCGGAAGGATCCTTGGAAGGCAGCCTTCATTTCGCGTCCTTCATTCAGTTGAATTTGAAGGATGCATGGGATGTATCCTCCGCGACCTTCAATCACCCACAATCCTTTGTACTCATTCCATTTCATGAAAATAAACTGACGAAAAATTAGTCAGTACTGAGCTTGTCTGAATTTATTATGAAATCTAAGACAAAAATAATGTTTTCGGACATGAAAGGATAGATGTTATCTTTTGTTTTGGTGTAAATTACATATTAAACGCTAAACTGCCAATAACTTAAGCCACAGGGAGATTATAGACGGCTGTGATTAATTGTATTGCATTAATAGAAAGTCAAATAATATAAAGATATGTAATACAAAGTATTTTTCCAAAACTAAGTTTTATTAGTATTTCCGTGCAGTGACGGTGAGGGCGGGAACATATGTGACGTAGCCACGCGCACTGACTAGAGCGTCTCATTCTAGCGTTTATATGCCGAGGAGGACTCTAGCCTACAAGACTCTGAAGGACTGAACTAGGAAGGACGCAGCCTTGGTAGGATCCAGCCTTCCATTTGAGAAGCACCCTAACGTGTGTTCACACCGCAGGCGGCGAGAGCGTCAAAGTGGCCGGAAGTCGTTCATTTTCAATGTGAGCCGGCGGCGAGCTCTGGCGAGAGCGGGGCAGCGCGTCTTGGACGATGAGAGCGTCGAGGAGAGTTGAAATCTTGTCAACTTTATGGTAATGAGCTATGACGCTGTTGGGCGGCAACCAATCGGAATGTAGAAGTCCTCCGCTTGAGAGGATTCCAGAGAACGCAGTCCTGTAAACTTTGGTTCCGACCACATTAGTTCCCAAGCATTTTAGCGCTTTGTTTTTCAGCGGGAATGCTATTCATTTCCACAAAACAACATCGATTTGACCAATTACATTAAGGCTACACTTCAACCAGGACAGTTTGTAATGTAGGCCCCACACAAATTAACGTTAATGTTAATTAAAGACCAAGGCTAGTAAACGTCTCCTATAAACTGCATGTTGAAATTAACCATGAACACAAAAGCCACACCACACAAATGGCTTTTAATTGGTTTATTTCGTTAGCAAACATGTAACTATAATTAAGTTCTTTCCATCGATCAATTTCTTACTTTCACATTTAAAATACTTCATGAGGTTAACTTATACCCTACTTGTGGTCAGTCTGCACAAGATCAATATGCTTGTTTCCTTTTCGGCTCCTTTAAATACAAGACCAAGCGTTCGATAGTCAGAGCGTCAACGAATCTTTCTACAGCGTTGCTGGCAGGTCGGCCAGGGCGAATTTTGATGCTCTCCCCAGCGGCGGTGTGAACGCACAGAGTCAGAGCGCGTTCACTCTAGACCTGTCAATCCTGTAATCACACCTCTTGGCGTTCCGTATATAAAGAAGAGAAACAATTTTCTACATGTGAAATATGAAAGCAAATAGACATATAATTATGAAGATATATTTTCTGTATATGTTTTTATGCAGCTCATGGTATTTTTTTAACAATAAACGATGTTTATGACACATGACAAGCAGGTAGCATTCAGTCAAAACATACAGAGTGTCTGCCTATTATACAATCAAAATCCATTTTAGATAACAATCGGAAGTTATTACAAGCACTCGATGATGATTTAAAGTGGGTTTTGAGCAGGCAAGTGCACACCTTTTTCTTCCCTTTACTGGGGATTTTTTTTTTATTAAATAAAATAATATATGTATATATGTGTGGGTGTGCCCGTTTCTGTTTGCACACAGCTTTCCCTGTCAAACAAATAAAAAATCAAAATATCAGGTCGGGTCGGAAAATGTCCGATGCCTTTCTCCCTCCGCGTCTCTGCAGCACAGCAGTGTAGCACACATTGATCTGTACATGCGCATCACAGACAGGCAGAGAGCCACAGAAGTGAAGCCCTCCCTCCCTTTCCAGTTGTGTTTGTCTTGGTGTGGAGGTGAGTGGTGATGAGCTACCTGTGCCTCAAATTTACAGCTAATTATCCAAAGACAAAATGCAATTATAGTTAATTTGTCTTGCTAACATCCATGACTCATGAGAGCTACCATGTAAGTTAGCTAAAGTTTAGCTATAAGGCAATAGTAATTCTAGTAGGTTATACCAGTGTGCGTTCTTTCACTGCATGATTCAGTTTATTAAAATGCAGTTAGAATGATCACAAAATTCAAGATATGGGGGCAGAAATGTGTATATTTATATAATTTCATATAGTTAATCAGTATCACACGAAGAGTGATGTTTTTTCCACCAAAAAGCAGCATGATTACAAATGTGATATTGATTTTATACAGAAGTTCAATAAACAAGAATTTAATATTAAGACATTTACGTTTTAGACACAATATTGACTGTTTTTGCTCTATTTTGCCAACAAATATAATTCCAATATGCGTCTCTGAGCAACATGACGCTGTTTTGTTCCTGAATGAATCAACCGTGATGAACCAAATGATTTGGTTCATTCGTAATGACCCTTATTAACAGTGACTTGCTGCCACCTACTGGCAGTTTTAATTTCACATTTAAAATATCTTATATCTAAAAAAAAAAAAAATCTAAAATATCTAAATAATTTCAAATATAAGTATTCAACATTTTATGTTTAAAATATCAAAACCGTATTAATGCATTTGTAACTGCAGGTTAAATGCATTCATGTCCTGCATTAAACAGTGTGTAAATGCATCTAAATGCCCCTTCTAATGTAGCTTCTGTGTTTTCTCTGCAGTGCAAAGATGAATTTTGTCAATACTGATTTCATTTGCTTGGTAACAGCCCAAATGACTTATTATTCTAATTGACTGATTCAATAATAAAAAAAAAATTGACTAAAAAGTTGATGCACACTTTTAGAAAAAATGGCTTTGTAAAGGTAAAAATGCCCATAAAAGGTAAAAATCAATTATCAAAAAATCAATGTTAACCCGCACCAGGGCGCTCTCGCACCGAACCCTCTTTGTTTGCACATGTCATTGTTTAGGAATAGAATAAATGAAATGGGACAAAGTTAATCTTGACAAACTATATATCATTCTGTAGGTCTAAGCGTCAAGCATCGATGATAGATCGCTGTTTTTCAATTGAAAGCTTATAAGGAACGTATTTGCTAAATTTGTGTAAGCAGTACACATCAAAACATGCAGAATAAAAAAGCAGTACGTACCATTATCATTGTAATAATGAGTCACAGACACATCCACTGCTGAAATCCCGGTTTAGTTAGAAAGGCAAGGGTCCACAGAACAACATTTCATCGAGCACTTTTAGTCCAATGAAACAATAACGTTGTAATATATGGATTGATATTCCTTTGTTTACGTTTCATTTCTTCGGGAGAGTTATTGTTTGTGTCCATTATGGAATAAATTACACTCAAAAACAGCGTCTTGGTGGTAAAAAAAACAACACGGTTTTGTAGCATACAGTTTTACAAACAGAATGAAACCATCCAAAAAAAAAAAGTCACAGATCCGCGGAATATTGTTTATTTGAATTTGGCGCTCTCTCGTGACGCCGCGTGACGCACGCTGTGACGCTCCTGTCATCTGATGGGGGCGTAACTTAGCGATCGCCTTTTTGCACAAATAAGTATTTTTCTTTCTTTTTTTCAACATTTATCATATGTGTGTGTGTGTGTGTGTGTGTCTTGTGTAGAACGTGGCTGTATTACCATCTCTATGAACGCACATCAGCGTGTAATTACCGACTTTATGACGGCTATCAGAATGCTGTCAATGACCGGCTATTATTGATGATATGTATTATTATCATCTCTATGGACTCACATCAGCCTATGATTACTGACTGCAATCAGTGTGAATGTCTGGCAATATCAGTTTATCTCTGGCAGTCAGAGTATTGAGTATGTAGGCTACTACACACAAAGCAAATTCTTCTTTTTTTTCTTCTTTTTTTTCTTTTTTATTAAAAAAATTATTCTTATTTTATTTTTATTGATCAAATAAATAACTTATATGATTTATAAAATTATTTATATTATTTTATAATTTAAAAAATATGTATAATTAATAAAATAGTTTGTGGAATTCTTCAATACATTTGGTGGTAATTTTCATCAAACGGGGGGGTGGGGGGACTAGAAATATTCTCAGAAAAATGATTGCTGGAATCTCATTTTTCATGGTATCGTCTTCAAATCTGAAATATAAACTCATTAGACATGTGACTTTCAACCCATTACTTTTCTGGATTTCTCCAGGACTTATTTCATGTATTTGTTTATGAAATAAAAAAACCATTCAGTGTCGTAAAACATTTTCAAGGTACTTCAGTGTCTATAACTTTTTATTTTTTTGAGCATTATCAACTCTGGATGATGGATATTAAAGCCTAGAGTGTCTTCTTTCCAAAGATATCCAAATTGTGTGTGTAGAACATTATTGTCAGGAAATGTTACCATTTTAATTTAGGTAGGTCAATTTCAGCTATGAGGCCCAAAATGGGGGGTACAGGATAACAGGTTAAACTTTTTGGAAAAGATTCATTTCTATCACTGCTGTGAACTGATCACCACACAGAATATGAAGAATATCAAAAACTTTAGGAGTCAGCTGTCCACGGTAGTCCTTAGATATCAGCACAATAACACACTCAGGAAAATATCATCTAATTATCCTTTTTGATAAAATCCCAGAAAATATATACTCTATCCAGATGGTGACGTGTGAGCGCCGCTGACAGATTCTTCACTCCTATTGGTTGTCGCTCGTGAAATTTGCTGTTTATGTGCATAAAGTTAAACAATCCTTAACTTTTGTCGCCTGACTCGCATCGCTTGACACGCCCACATTCCGTAGCCAACGGTCACTGTCGCTCTTGTCACCGGAAGTTGCCAGCTCTCCATTGAAAATGAATGGGATCATGTCGCTGTGTGTTGATTCAGCTCGCTTTTTCGCATCGCGCCTAAGCCCTGTTCACACTGGCGAAAATTTATTTTCCACGTGTCATTTTTGTTGTTACAGTCAAATCATTTAAAACAGTGAGATCTCTCCGGAACTCCTGTCTTGCGTGCACTCGAGGCGATGACGTCGCCAGCTCTCCATTGAAAATTAATGGAATCGTGTCGCTCTGTCGCTGTGTCGCTGACGGTGTGAACGGGGCTTCAGTGTGGAAAGGCCTTGAGTATTGCTAACAACGTAGTTACATGTTCGATTTTACTGAAATATTGTGAATTGTTCATTTACATAAAATAAATAAAATAAAAAATATTATGATTAAATAGATTATGATGGATTAGATGGATTTTGTGTCTTTTCATACTTATTAAATCTTTACACAGATTCTTCTGTTGACGTCGAATGTTATCGTAAGTCTCTTTCAAAAAACTTACCCATTAAAATACAAAAACAAAAGTTATTTTGTTATAATTGCTCAAAAGATTCAACATCCTTAAATTCAAACATTGAAATTTATTAATCCATTTATTATGATTATAATGAATAACTTTTGAAAAACGTATCAGGTATTTGTCTACCAGAAGTGGAGCCAGGATCTTTCGTGGACCTTGAGGAGGAAGGTGAGTCTGTCAATCTGCTAGAACTGACAGAACATGTAAGAAATTTATATATATATGAAAAAAAAAACTGCATTTAAAAATGTTTGATTGAATGTTACTTTACAGCCACACTGTGTAAATTACAAAATGCATTAACATGTTTAATAAACTATGTTGCAGTAGCTGTTTATAGGCCAATTCACACTGCACAGACAAACGCCAGCAAACACCAACAAACAAGTTGGCCGTTGGGTTTAGAATTTTATGAAAAATAATGTTCACACTGCCCCAACAAACACCAGCAAACACTGACTGAACATGTTCAGTCGGTTGACAGCAAACTCTGACCAACAGCAACAGGCACCAACAGGGGTAACACACTGATCCAACAAAACCCAACAAATGAGTTTGTTGGTGTTTGTCTGTGCAGTGTCAATTGACCTTATGAGCCATTTATACTTCAGTAGTGCTAACAATATAGATACATGTTCATTTTTAAATGAAATTTTGTGAATTGTTCATTAAATAAAATAAACTTTTAAGATTATGATTAGCTGGATTTTGTTTCTTTATTAAATCTTTACACAGATTTGAATGACTACAGATGTTTTGGTAAGTCTAACTCTTTCAAAAACTTGCCTATTAAAACTTACCCATTTTAATTTTGTTTTAACAAAAGTTATTTTTGTTTTTCAAAACTTTGGTTTTTGGTAAATTAGGTACATGAATGAGTGACATTATGATTTATACTATTTAAGATGTAATGATTCATTACTTTCCATACTTTCACCCAGGGTGCTTTCTTTTTATTTTAGAAAAATTGCTTATCATACAGAAGTAACAATAATGTCCTTAAAGTCAAACACTGAAATGTATTAATATATTTATTAATATTACCATGATTACCACAGATCATTATGATGATAAACTGATGTGAGATGAGAAGTTTGACTGTCTCTGATAATATTTATTATTTATGGTTGTTTGTGGGAGTAAATTTGCATCAACAAATTCATTTATAAGCTCCTTTGCATTTATTCAGAGCCAATGCGACTCTTTCATATGTTACCAATTAAAGTACAAATCAGAATAAAATGTTTGTTCATTCTTCCTTTTTTAGCATAATATCAGTCAGCAACCAACCAAAATCAAAATGACCAGCTCATAAATCAACCAGTTTTGTGTTGGACATGATGTTGCTGCCCAACACAGTGCAAATTATTTATTGTACAAAATTAACTGAAGTGTCCATGAAATCAAACAATGGCATTTATTAATAAATGTCACTGACATTTCACTGACATTAATACATGAGTAAGAGATTGTTTATGACTAAATCTTTACATATCTTCCTGATGATAAACTGAAGTGAGATGAGATGAAGAGATTGACTTTTTGTTTTAATATTTATTATTTTAGATCATTTGAGTTTCATAGGAGACCATTTTTATAGTGAGTGTAACTCCTTCAAAAGTTACCCGTTACATCTGTTTGATGTTGAGATGTGAGTTAAGTGCACTCTCTTTAATTGCTTAATTTGTTTATACATAACAAAGCAAGATATCAATAAGCAGCAAACGAAATCAAAATCCACTTATACATGCATTGTCTTTATTTCACTTTTAGAATAACAAAGCAAAATATAGCTGCAAGCAGCGATGGCGGGCCCAAGCCGTTAGTGCAAATGCCACCCCGGTGGCATCAGGAAAACTGTGCCCACCAGGGACATTCATTTACAGTAACCCTCTGTCAGTCTGGTTTTAAGGGTTATGGCAATTAAAGGGTTAATCCAAACCATCAAGACTGTGAAAGACTGTTACTTTAATAAATCGCCATGGCAACACCGTTTAAGATATCCAAAATCCGTGCGCAATTTAAGTTCCTCAATGTTTTGGCATCATGTAGACAAAGTTTGGTGTGAATTCTATGATTTTCATAGGACTAGTGTGTAATAATTCACAGCCATATTTTTCGAAAAATCCATATTCAAATAAAATTAGCTGACTAGTTGAAAGTTGTCCGGCTTGATGAGAACAATATATGTACCAAGTTTGGTGACTGTAGCTAAAACTAACCCCCCCCCAGACTTATGACAAAATGTGGCGCTGTAGAGTGCCTCCTCCACGCCCATTTATGAGCTTTTGCCAGCGTCTAAGTATCATTAATACTGATATGTGTGTTAAGTTTCATGAAATTCTAAGCATGTTATCTGCCTCAAAATCGTAAAAGAATATTCAAGTTTGACACGTTGCCATGGCAACAGTATTTTAAATATGAATATTCCCTCAACAGTTTTACATCGACCGTGTTTTGTCATTATTCTGATGAAGTTTGAAGCAAATCAAGTAAAAAGATGCTGAATTCAAAGCATTTTGAAAATGACACACTTCCTGCTGCCAGTTGGTGGCGCTATAACTTTGACTCATAATAGTCACATCTATACGATCGAGATCATACAACGAACAAACCCCTGAAGTTTGATCAAAATCAGACAATGTATGTGGATGTTATTAGGCATTTCCTGTTTCTCATTTCTCGCCATAAATTCATCGCCTCGCCACGGCCAAACCGTTCGAGATATAATAAATCCCTTCGCGATTTAGCATCCCCAATGTCTTGAGATCATGTTCACCGAGTTTGGTGCTGATCTGTTGGAAATCCTCAGAGGAGTATATCAAATTCCAGAGCATGCGCTTTTTGAATAGCCCTGAATAGCCGACTTCCTGTTGGGCGGAGCCTATGACATGCAGAATGAAAGTTGTTCGGCTCAATGAGATCTATATGTGTACCGAGTTTCATATGAATACGTGCAAGTATGTGTGAGCTATACATCAAGTTTTCTGACTGTGTTCCAGGGGGCACCGTAGAGCCCCTGTGCCACGCCCGGGTCCCAGCCTCTGCGGCGTCCTAATGACCGCAGATTCCAACGTGTGTGCCAATTTTCAAGAGTTTTTGAGCATGTTAAGGCCCCCAAAAAGCCCTGGATAGTCAAAAGAAAAATAAAAGTTAAGAATAATCCTTAAAAAAACAAGAGGGCCCAGCGCTTTAGTGGCTTGGGCCCTAAATATATTAACTAAATATAACTAAATTAAAATGACAGGCTCATATAATGCATTTGGTTTAATGTTGGACAGTGGCGGCTCTAGGATTTTTTTAGAAGCAGGGGCCACAATGGGGCCACCATTTACAGAGAGGGGCCAAATTTACCGTTCAAGTCTTTGGAAACTTTAAAGGGATAGTTCACTTTGAAATTAAAATTTGATATCTATCAGCTTACCCCAAGGGCATCCAAGATGTAGGTGTCTTTTTTTCTTCA
>JAFVLL020008435.1:0-15352 GCA_021397915.2 Tor tambroides
GATGCTAATGATCAAAAGTAGCAGTTTTCAAATCTCACAGCATGTTAAAATTGTTTTGAGGTCATAACATAATATTGTGAAAGGAACTGTGCAAAAATTAAGCTTTCTTAGTTGAAACTCTGGCCCTGTAAATCATAATTTATGTGAAAGGGAATAAAAGTTGTCAGCGTTTTACTGCCTTCAGTGTTCATTTCAACTGGGGCAATTTATAAATATAGGGATTATTATTATTATTATTGAATTATTATTATTATTATTATTATTATTATAAACAATTAATTAATTTTTGATTTTGCAGAAACATAGGTATAGGCATATTTCCGTTGAGCCCTGGTAGCAGTTATCAACCAAATAGTGCCAGTTCTGCAAGGCTGCATGGGTGCTTGGGGAGTTCTTCCCTGGAGCAAAACCATACCACCAATCCAATCTACATTATATACCATCTCTGCCATTAGTTGTCCTGACATTATTATTATTTTGCTGATGATGAAAAAAGAAATGCTACAATAAAATTTGCTGTGGTCTTCCCTTATACATTTATACCCCATTATTGATTACTTCCACATTTCAAAATCTAAAAATGGTCCAAAACAGTGTAAATCATATATTGGTCAAGAGATAGCATGAAAAAAGGGGCTACGTTTCTTTTTAGTTTTTTTTCTTATCAGTTGTGTACATCAGGGTTGCATGTTAAATCTAATGTTGTTAAATTGTTTTATGCATTATTTCAATTTCATGTGTGTCACAATGGTGGTGTTTAGAGTTTGTGAGAATGACACCTTCTATATATTAGTATTTAAAAGCTGCTTGTGATGGGCTTTGGTTCATAATGTTACTTCGTCATCACCACCTGCTTTTGGTGTTTATCAGTGTATTACAAATGTACAAAACAGATTTTAGTACTTATATAGGTTGGTATATTAACATTATATCATTTAATAAAATTACAGCATTTAAATGGAAATTTAAGTTAAATCCATTAAATCCATGTTGCTACCGTATTTTTTACAGTAAAAATCTGGCAACTACAGCTACCAGTTTTTTACCGCAAATTTTACAGATTAATTTTTTATTTTTATTTTTTTTTCCACAGTGTGTGTGTGTGTCCTGCCAGCTAATGTTTTAGACGGTTTTATATCTTCATTTAATGAATCAAACAGGCTATTGCTCAACAGGTGAGTGTTAACACTGTAATGACTCTGTCAACTTCTAGCATGTTTGATGTTATTGCTGGCTAAGCTACATATCTGAAACACCAATAGCTGTCATTGATCATGGTGCACAACCACATGTTTTTCCAAGATTCACTTAACGTTAAGACAGAACATTATGTATTGCTACTGTTATGGTACATCTGTTCTTATATTGGCAAGGTTTGCAATGATTTGTTATAAAAGTGGGGTGTTTGTCATGGAATAGGAGAGAGATGACAGTGGCAGTTGTTTAGTCTGTCTCCCCTTTTTTTATTGTTAATTGGCAAGCATAGCAGACCTGAGAGAGGAAGGCAAGATGTCAGCAAAAATTAGTCTGCTGTTTCGAGTCGGGCCAGTGCCTTTAGCGATATTTGCTGTATAGCATCAAAAGCTATTTCAAGAGAAGCCGCTCAAGAACAAGATCCTGTAGGATATCCAAAACAAAGTAAGCCAGTGTTCTGTCTAACCCCAAAATACTGAGAGAGTGCAGCAAGAACTCTTGAGAGTGAGGTTGTGGCCTGAAGTGGTGCTTAGCAGTAGCTGTTAGCACAGGTTCAACCCTTATATTCCTCTTTCCACTACTAGCTTCTTCAGTCAGTTCCCTGGGCCAGTGTTTGCTATTAAATCACAAGTACTTCTTCAGTCCTCCTTAAGATGGGGTTGTTACCACGCCCCTAAGAAAATCCTTGGGAAAATGTTTGTAAGGTTAATGAATTGCCAATCAGTGTTTACAGCAAACACAGCATTGCCAGTCGCTGTGGCTAGCCACCCCAGGTCACTGCTGGGTAGAGGCACAGACAATGCAGCTGATTGGAATAGCAAACATTAGCTGCTGAGATTCAGGGTCAAAGAGAGGAGTCTAGTTAAATGCAAGACCATGACGCATTGTGAAAAAAGGGTAAGGAGCACTGAAGGAGAAAAGACCGAATATGTATGAAATAAAAAAAAAAATTGTTTGAATTATGATTTAACCCCAGTACATTTGAATTAACACTCAACAACAGTCATTGTATCACTAAACTGTGATCTAACCAAATCATAAATTTCTCTGAAAATTCTTAATGATAGACAGAATTGTCATGAGACATAATGTATTGACTTGCAATCATCACTGCAAGTTTTAAACAGATTCGGTAAACAATCACTGGATTTAAAAATATGGCATCAACTCTCTAAAAGATATTTAGAGTTTTGTTTGAAGCATTCAAAAGCAGAACTGTACATTTTCTGGGTTATATCTGTTAAAGGGATAGTTCAGCCAAAAATGAAAATTCTGTCAGTAATTACTCACCCTCTTGACGTTCCAAACCCATAAGACCTTCATTCATCTTCGAAACACAAATTAAGATATTTTGATGAAATCCAAGAGCTTTCTGACCTTGCGTAGACAGCAACGCAACTACCACGTTCAAGGCCCAGAAACGCAGCAAGGATATTGATAAAATAGTCCATGTGACATCTGTGATTCAACAAAAATAACTACTTTAATTTCTAAACAAGGCACATCAGATGAGTGCTGAACGCCGACTCCTGTGTTAGCAGCATCCTACACATGCGTTTTGGTACTGTCATGAATGTGCAGCAGAGAATGACACAGAGGAGAAGAATTGTTGAATAAATGTCACATGGACTATTCTTTTAAAAATGTCCTTACTACCTTTCTGGGCCTTGTCAGATCCGTTGCTGTCTATGCAGGTCAGAAAACTCTCGGATTTCATAAATTTTTTTTTATTAATTTGTGTTCCGAAGATGAACAACAGTCTTATGGGTTTGGAACAACATGAGGGTGAGTAATTAATGACAGAATTTCACTTTTTGTATGAACTATCCCTTTAAATAATCAACACTTTTTACTTTTGAATAGACAGAAATTCTGTTCACAAAATATACACTCATATGCTCATTCTGATTCTATAAAACCCTTAGATCTATCAGCCCCCAAACTCCACATTTAAAAACACAAAACTGTGTTTGGCCTCTTCCTGTCTAAGTGGGCAGTTCTTGGCAAGAATAAGATGCAAAGCGGACAGTCAAAAGTCTGAAAGTCCAAAATCAAAGCATGCAGGGATAACATCATCCATGCACACACTCAAATTACACAGCTTATAGACACTGAAATTATACTGCACAGAATCAGGGGACGGGAAATACAATAACATATACTTTAAGAATGCCAAAGAGCCAACTAGAGGTAGAATAGCAAGCAAAAGTAGAATTTCTGAACTAAATTTCTAACGTTGGTCTAAACCAAAAATGAAACCAACACTCATAATATTCTTAAGTACTGACCCCATTACATCCTTTTAAACATGCACAAAAGTGATTTAGCTTGTACTAATGCTAACAGAGCAGAATACTAAATGTGCTAATGTGTTTAGAAAACCAATTCAAGAGCTTGTCTTCAAATCAATCCAGTTTAAAGTTCAATATTGCACAAAGCTAACAAAAGGTTTCCAGTGGCCCTTGTTTCATAAAACCACTTTAAGGCCATTTTGAATCTCAACAGTTTAACCTCAGCTCAGAATAAATGGGGTGTATTGACTTTTTTTTTTTAAGATAAATCTCTGGAAAGCCAGCAAATCCCACTTATGGAACACATTTAAAAGGAGAAAGCCCATTAATTGGGTTTTAAATGAGGCGAGCTCCCTCTCTCCCTGGCTAGAGTCGAGGGGCCATTTTAGGTTTCGCGAGTGGCATGGGGGAGGGGGGGGGCTTAGTGCACCTTAGCGCTACTGCATCCACCCGGCCCTCCCTTCCATGGTGGGGCAGACAATGAGCTAGCTGTGTCCCCCACAGACAAGGCTCTGGCCTGGGAGACCATACCCCATTGCTCTGGGGGTGGAGGGCTAATTCAGGAGGGGTAAAGGAGGGGGATTGCACAGTGTGGGAACAGCCCCGTTGTCGGCCGACGGACAGCAGAGAGGCCAAAGCCGCTCATCATTTGCAATTCAGATCATGAGCAGCCAGTCCGGGAATCAATGGTGCTGTATCAATCTGCCGACTGCAAATGTCATCTGCATTTTGATTCTTGACCCCCTTTCTGACGCTCCCCACACTGGGGCCATTGTTCTGTGGGGGCCACCCCTCGCTGTGTTCTCGCGTTCCCTGCCCAAAGTCCCACATTAGCCAGGCAAAACCCACAAGCCGCGCTGCCTTTCAGAGCAGCCCCAGTCACAGCTATTTAGCCGTGTGTTCTGCAGGTCTCTCACAGCCCCATAAAGGAATTAGGAGCGCGAGACAAAGCTGAAATACCAGTCGCTATTTGGAAAGCTAAATGTCGCTAACCTTTGAGGCTATTGTGCCTTATAACAATTTGTGTCACAAATCTAGTTAGAATGTAATGGTAAATCAGAACAAAACAAAAAATGGCAAAAGTCACAGCGGTTGGAGCATGTTAGCATGATGAATGCTATGGCCAAGAGACCAAAAAGGGATGAGAATGAGAAACAAACAACGAGAACCATATTAAAAACACACATTTATTTTGTTGTTTTTTGTTGGATTTGTTCTAATTGCTTATGGTTTAGCTACACATTTTAGCTATTTAAAAAAAGGAGAAATAGGGTTATAGTTGTTTCACAACAACATTGCACTTATAAACAGCTTATTTACTTAAGGTATTGAATAAAATACAATTATATTATAAAATTATCAAACAAAAGTAATGATAATGAACTTTTAAACTAATGCATTGTGTGTACATTTCATCTTATAGAATTTTTATTAGCCTATATCACATATGTTTTGGCCATTGATCATGCTGATCTCTAATAACCAACAAATAAATATATAAATACATCCATACATACATAAATAACTTATAAACAATAACCAAACAGATACCTATTCATGTAATGCACTGCTATTATTGAGTTTCATCCCTTTGAGAGAGAGAGAGAGAGCAAGAGAGAGAGAGAGAGAGAGAGAGAGATGAATTAATTCTGAGAAATTTCATATCTAGGAATATCCAAAAGAGGTCATATGAATTAATTACCTATTCCTGACTCACAAATTCAGATCTTTTGATGGTGTTTACAAGCCAAAAGATGTAGCTTTTGAATTAGCCATTTAAACTAATTTACGCTCAGGTCTCTTCTTTCACATCTTTCTTCTAATGCTTGAAACTTTTAAATGGAGCACACACACACAATCACATTGTGATATTTGTGATAAACAAATAATCTGACTTTTAAATTACAGAAATTCAATAGAATGAACAACAAATCCCACATATAAACATATCCATTTTTTTAAAATGTCTTTGCCTAGTTTTGACAGACTAAATGCCCATGTATTTATGTATTACTGTTAAAGTTTCATCATGAGGTCAAAAACATACTCTACACAAGTATTTATTACAGCCATGAATGTTTGGCAAATGCATTGCAACGTTAATGGACCCTATGGATGGCCTACTATCTATATGTTTTCTGCTAAAATCTCAGTGGCTACTGTTGTATCAGCAACTGTGAACAGCAGCATTTAACTAAACATTATTACTCAAGTGGTTCACCTGGAAGTGTGGCATTAAAAACACTAATACCACAGTTTTTACGTTGTTAAACGACACTATTATTAAAACAGCTGCGGTGATGTCACACTAATGGAAAATGTACTCAAGTTAGCAAATAATGTAGTTTAGTTTAGTCAGATTCTCTCCAAACTGCTAAAAACGTCATGTACTTGCCGTAACCTAGAAGACCACAAACACAAACACAAAAAACACCAGCTGTCTACAAAGGCCAAATGTTATTTTGAAATCTCAGGCATTATTCTGTCACTGCCTGAATTTATCCTGTGGCAACACTCGGACCCCAAATGAGAATAAACATATAGATCCTCCTATAGGTAAGACACCAAGGGACCCAGTCATTAAAATTTAGGCAGTGCACACTCATAAAAGGCTCTAGTTTTGAGCACTACTGAGCAGGCAAGCAGAGTATGATTATGTTTTAGTAGCACGAGCGCGTATCAAATGCAAAATGCAATGGTTTGCTAAAGCATCATTGCTCTTATTATTAGTGCTTCTACTTAAGACTAGGGATGTTAACAAACTCCTAACCATAAGCATTAAAATTCTGCATTTTGCCCTGTTTGTGCCACAGACCTTGAATCTGTGTGGGTTGTTGAAGAAAATGAATTGCCCTTATAGTTTTTTTTTTTTTTTTTTGCAGTTTTGTGTGTTTGTATGCTAGAGGTTACAAAGTATACAGACTCCATCTACAGTACTCCCTGAGAGAGAGAAACGGAGCGAAAAAAAAAAGTGTTAGTCAAGGTTACAAAGTGCATGTTATCTCTTTCCCTCGCTGTCATGAGCGACACATGAAGAGTCTCTCCAGCTCACTGCGCCTCACTGCTGGTCTGCCTCTGTATGGTAATGATATACAGTGCATTAACTCAGTCTGAAAGGCTTAATTTGGGAGACTGTGAGCCCCGTCTTCTTATGTTTCCTGCACAGGAACACCACGCTCGGGTCCAGGCAGCAAGAGCAGCAGACTTGTGTTTATTTATGAGAGCTTCTTGCTTCATTCGCTTTCAATCATTCATGAGGCTGGAGTGGACGGCCAAGTCAACCCCAATCCAATTCAGTTCAAACCACTGCTGAGGAAGAGAAGGCTGAAAACACGAGCAATTTACTTTCCCACCCAAATCCAAATGTCCCCAAAGATAATGACTTGATCAATAAGTAATGCTTGCTATGTTTGTGGTCCTTTTCGGAGGACGTTTCTTATTTTGTCGAGCCCAAGTTACAACCTTTAAAAACGCAGATAGAGTTTGATTGACGTGACCACCATTGACACTCATGTAATCTTTATGTGCCTCATATTTTAGGAGCTGATTACCCACTTGTTCAATAAATAATTGTTTGTGTTAAGTCTTACGAGCTAACCTGATAACCCATGCAGCGACAATTCATAATTCTGCCTAGACCTCCTTATCCAATAATGTCCATTAAACATCAGCCGTTTGGTAATCCGTTCCTAAGTAATGAATGGGGAAAACAAATCACATCCCTGCTAAATAAATTTAAATGTTCCTGTAAGGTCAATAACATGGGAAATGTCTGGCAATCAGAACTGTGAATCTTAAAAAGTTCAAATGCAGACAGATAACATTTATTGTGGAGAAAAACTTCTTCATTAGCGTAAAATGTACTGTGTATGCCCTAAAAACATTATAATGGGCTTTTTACAAAATCTAGTGGAAAAAAAAACAAACAATAGAAACAGTCACATAAATTCTAATGGTTTCCACCACAAATACCATTAGAAACATTACAAACCATCTACTTTTAACCAATAAAATCATTAAATATGATTTTCATGTAGAGTGTTTTAGGCCGTATTCCATTAGGATTTAATGTTTTTAACAAGCCACCAGTAGAATTCGAACAATTACCAATAGAAACCAACAGGGTCCATTACAGTTTCCATTAAAATCAATACAATTGCCATCATAACCAGTACAACCATTACAAATTTTCTGATGGTGTCTATTTTTTTATTTATTTTTTTTTATTTATTTTTTTTTCAGCTGGGAAGCCTTTGTGTGTTTGTGTGAAATTTCCAACAATGGCTAAAGAGTTAACATTAGCCTACATTTTCATGAGGTTTATGCTTATAAGGACTATAAAAATAAATACTAGGCTACTACTACTAATAAAGTCTTTTAGTTTGTCAGCCCACTTATGCAACGTTTAATTAAAATCTCTTGGCCAAACTATATGCACACAAACATACAGTAGCATTGTTTACCATTTGGTTGTCAGGAATCTTTTTTTGTTGACAGTCGAACACCTGCAAAGCTAATGCTAACATCACCATTTTGTTTCTTTGTGGATCTTTTTCCAAAGACACTTTCAAAATGTATAAATTCCAGCAACTTACTTTGCTGATACTTGGTTGGCTAAGGTAATTTGGCAGCCAGTCACAGTGCCAACAATGATTTGCTACATGCTAGTGCTAACCTGAGGTGGGTGGCATTTATAATGTAGGGGGAGGGAACATTTTCATTTTTGAGATTTTATTGGACAATTTAAACCATCAAAATGTTATTTTCTATTTTCTCAAAAAGATCTAAGTTGTATATGCATATGTCTACTATTTTGTGCACATTTTAGGAGTAGGCCTACTAGTATAGAAATGACCTTAGCATGTTTAATATTGAGTTAATATAAATGAGTTAGCATGTTTAATGTTTTGCATATGTTCTACCAAAAACTTTTTCTAAATACTTACCTTTTTGACTAGCCTATCATAAACTCTTATAACACAAAGTATGAGTATCAACCACTATGGAGACAGTATGAGAATAAAAACCTCATACACAACATTAAAAGTGCAATCAACTTCCAGCTGAACCAGCACACTCCATAAATCTCTTCCTTTTCTTTGCTATATTGCTAGCTAAACCCAGCACTCCCTGCCAAAACGACAAGAACTATTTATCACTTTGGCCATTGTAAATGCTAATTTATGGCTTGAGTGGATGCACATGAGTTGTCCCAAACCAATACAATAATGTGTGGAAATATAAACAGAGCAGGAAATTCAAATGCCTGGAATGACACTTAAGGCTGATAGTACATCTGTCATCACGTCTATATTTACTGTAACATGTTTATTTTCTTTAACATGTCCCAAATGCTACAGCACACTTAGCCTGGTTCAAAATACAAGGTCCTCCCATTGTTGGCCATTAGCAACATGCATTTCAACATGTCATTTATTTATCTACTTATTTTGCCTTGCATTTTGTGTGTGTGTGTGTGTGTGTGTCATTTTCAACAAGATCATTTTTTATTGTGTGTAATTTCCAACCAAGCTGAAATTCTGTCTGCCAGATTTCCACAACTGACATATCCACCACAAAACTACACTCTAAAATATAAATTGTTAGCTCAAAAAATGAAATGCTAAAATTAAATTAAATTAAATTAAATTAAATAAAAAGCAACAGTTTGAATCTTTTTTTTAGTTATGACAACTTGAATGAAATTATTTTCAACCAGTTTAAATCACACATAATTAAGTTAATGTAATTATTAACATTATTATGTCAACAGAACTCAACAAAATTAAATTAAATTAAAAATTTTTTACTTGCAACCATGCATTTATTTAGGTTATGGTAACAGGTCCCCTGAATTATTATTATTATTATTATTATTATTATTATTATTATTATTATTATTATTACTGTTATTATTAGTGAGTTGAGATGTCAAATGACATCTTCATGACAGTTCAGGGAAATAAATCATGACCAAAAAAAAATTCTGTATACCATTAGTGACTTTTTAAAAGCATTTTAAGATTAAATTACTAAAAGTCCACAGGACCAAAAGTGCCCATAAGAAAACATCCAAATACAAAAAACTAAAACTTTTATTGTAAAAGCCACTGCATTTGTTGAAATCAGGATGGCATTTGTTATTTCGGGGGCTGACGTAAGCCAGAATGGAGACCCCACTCACCACATGCTGAGAACTTAAGCCCTGAGAGGGCCGTGTGGCTGCCCTTCCAATAAGACTGTGCACTGTGCCTTGTAATTAGAGCGGGATTCTAGAGGGTTGCTTCCGCCACTTGAAGACAAGATTTGACAAATGGGAGGCACAGCTGCACACAAAAGTTTTGGAAATATTTCGTAGAGGGGCTTTGCCAAGTCCCAGTGAAAGAGTAACAGCATCTGTCCAGTGGCACTCGGGAAGTTGGGAAATTCTTCTTGCTTTCCAACAGCAGGGATGGAGTATGTCACCGGTTTTATGGAAAGGTTGTCCAAATTTCCTTTATCCAAATGGCACTTGATTGCGCAGTGGAGCCTTAGGCAAAGGATGACGGAATGTGAAGTGTGGACAAATGGTGTGGTCAGTGAGAGACAGAGCAATGCACACCAACTGAGATAAGCCTATTAAACTAGGGCACGCAACACAATCTGCCTCGGCATTGTTGCAAAGATACGTAACCCGGGTCACATTGTCTCATTGAGGCATCAGGACAACAGAAAGCAGTGATTAAGAATAAGATGGATTGCTGACTCTTAGGGTCAGCTATGTTAGAGTGTTTGCTGTCGATGTTTGCCCAAGAAACTCCTTGTCTTCGTCTGCTTTTGATACCATCTGTGCAGGATTGAGAAAGAGTATATGACTGACCGCCCCACCGAAGCGTTAATTACAAAACCATTGTAGCTTCCAGCACGGCCCCACTTTTTTTTTTTTTTTTTTTTTTTTTCTCAGAAAGTTTAAAGTTCGACTCCAAGTGCCAAGCAAAACATGCCATAATGGACATTTTCTGCCCGAGCAATTACGTGAAACGCAGCTGCCCTTCAGTTTGTTTATCATGGTTGATGGCAGAGTAAATGCCGCTCCTGGGCAGAGGACAAAAGTTCAGTGGTTCTATTTGTCTGTTTGTTTTTCTTTGTGCAAGTGTTCCAAACATGTCTACTCAGTGCTCTTATGAAAATGTTATAATTTAGACATGTCATTTTATAGTGGACAAACTTAAAAACATTACAAGCGAAATGGCTCTTGACCATTTTATGACATGGCTTTGTGAAGGCTTAAGAACTGCCAACGTGCAGCCCAGATGAACATATCATATCCATGAACATACAGCTCTTGCTGTAGTTGTGCAGTATCAATTACTGCAGGGGGCGATAATGTCATCTTCAGATGCCTGTGCCATTAAACCAAAAGCGTATAATTTAGATAAGTTGCTATAAACACATTTTAAAACAAACTTGCCTAGCGTTATTTTCTTTAAACTGTTGCTAATCCTTCATTCTAATTAATTTATGGTAATTCTTGCTATAGTGCGCTTGCAGCAACATTGAGAATCTTAAGTGGTCAGACGTATTTTCAAAATTTTTTAATTTTTTGTAGGTAGACATCTGCATTCGTGTACTTGCATAAAGTGTAGGTGTGTTCACGTGATGTCATAATTACCATAATTATGAGATACTGATTTGTAAAAAGCGCTCACATCCTCGTAGAACTCGTAATTACTACTTGTAAACTAGAAATTTTCTGAGAGGAATGCCTCTGATTCATGTAGGCGCTATGTTTGAGCATTGATAGTGTTGCCATAGAAATGCATAATTCCAAGACCAAGGACGTCAATAGCTCCGATTAGTATGTCAGGAGTTGTCATCTCGAAATTACGGTAATTACTGTATGACATGGCATAAACACAGCATATGTTCAGGGTTGTGTTCAGCATATGTTCAAAGGCATAATGACATGATGTTGATTACCAAAAATATATAAGACTGAAATATTTTGTTTTGTTTTTTGTTTTTGTTTTTTCAATTAGTCTCATGTTAATTCATATAATTTTTGAATTTTGTGGCCAAATGCTCAAAATGTAGGTTGATGTGTTTTAACTGTTTGCATTGTAATATTTTTACTACCATCGAATCTTACAGTGACCACATTTCTGCTAGTTCCACCAAATTATGAGTGTTACCAGATTGTTTCACCCTAAATCCGTGCCCTTGGTTATGCCAGTTATTTTGTACAGCCCAGAATGGACATTTAAAGGCATAGTTCACCCCAAAATTCTAATTCTTTCATCATTTACCCACCCTCCACTTGTTCCAAACCTGTAAGTTTATTTTTTCTGCTGGACACTAAAGAAAATATTTTTGATGAATGTTGGTAACCAAACAGTTGACAGTAGCCATTGATTTCCATAGTTTTTTTTTTTTTTTTTCTCTCTATACTATGAAAGTCAATAGCTACCATACTGGTTACACATATTCTTCAATATATATATTTGTGTGTGTGTGTTCAACAGCTGTTAGAATTTCATACAGGTTTGGATCAACTTGAGGGTGAGTAAATGATGACAGATTTATTTATTTATTTATTTATTTTTTAAAGGATGAAATATCCCTTTAAACAAAAGATTACATTTCCATTTGATGCCGCTAGTGGTATAGAAATTCCACTGAAATTAAACTGATTAACAAATTGAAATGATTTTCTGTTGTAGTCATGATTATGCCACAAATGCTGTCTATAGATTTAATTTACTGAATTCTGAACACACTGGCCACATACAGGTCACATCAGGACCACATAATATTTTCTTAACTGCATATCTGAGTGTTATGCTGAGGATTTATTGAATTTGTTGACAGGACTATGAAAACGCAAGATTTCTGTTTTCTTATATATTTTTCTTACAGGCTTGTTTGCTATCCATAATTTCTTCCCAAAGATCAAATTAAGCTCATGGCCGTTCACTGTTTATTTGGACTTGATAACGTTTGGATGACTTTCCATCCCAAGAATAGTGTCTGGCAGATGAGACCAAATAATCTCATGCATTTATTGGCAGCCTCTCTTTGTCCATTCAGTTGAGTTCGCTTTAACAGAGCGTTGCTCTGTTCTCACATAGATAGATTTACAGCGACGCTGCCAAGCAGCGAACATTTCCCTCCGCAGGCATTTGAACATTATACCCAACTTTACATCTGGCAGAGTCCACAACATTCCACTAAACAATTTGATTTGAGTTATCCAATCCACACACTTCCATTTATTTCTGAGGGCTATAATATTCTGACCACAACCGTCATTTCTAAATATGTAAATATAAATTGAATTATTGCCCTGAAGAATCGGTGGTCGTTTCGAATGAATTTGTGGCCACTTCTGAAGTATCAGAATAAAGAACTCAGCCCAGAATATCCCTCGACAGATTTTCACACCTAGCGTGTAACCCTCAGACAAGGCGTAAATATTTCACACAAGTTGCTACTAGGTGAGTCTTGAAAGTTCTCGACCTAGTTCAGGCACTAGGCGCAATGGTGGCCGAATGTGCTTGCACTGCATTCATAAAACATACAACCTCAGCCATTCCGATCAGTTAATTGTATCAGCCTCGCCTGTTGTTGCTGCCATTACTGTTGCTGTTTAGGAGATTTCTGAACATGCCCAGGGGACCTGCTTCTTAAGTTTGAGGTGGCTTTCAGGGGAGAGAAAGGTAGAGAGAGCTTGTGCACTTAACAGAACACTCATTATCTAGCTTCCACTAGCGGTCCTAACAGACCTGTTTGGATAGCCATTAGAGGGGAAGGTGTTCTGGGGGAAAGAGAAAATAATGAAGCCAGTCTCTCCTGACTGGCATTCCCACCAAAGCCTTCACCATTTTTTGAGGGGATAACAAAGCACTGACTGAAACCTGCGGACCGAGTACTTTCGCAGCTTATTATGCTGAGGGTTTGTGGAAGTCCTGTAACTATAGCCACTCTTCATTGTTACTGTTGTTGTCTTCAGTTGTGAATCTTTGCAAACAAGTTCCATTTTATTGGCATCTGTGTGGGAAATAGACAAAGTTTGAGACTGTAAATCTTCCTGTCATAATGAGGATGACCATGAATATTCATGAGCAAAGAGATATGACTTAAAGCAGGACCTGCAACTGAATGATTTTTGGGAAGAAATCGATCAACCCTTGTAATTTCACTGTTGTGTTAAGGAGGATTTTCCTAAATGGCAACAGTGAAGGTTTTGCAGCTCTATGAAAATACTCACCACCTTGATGCTAGGAGTGTATTGGGATGACAGCAATTGACCTATAACAATTCTACACACACTCTTAAAAATAGTGGCTCTTTATTGGCATCTGTTGTTCCATGAAGAATCTTTAAAGTAGTTGTAAAGAATTGTGTTTGATTAACTTCATTTACTTAAATGGGTAGTTGACTGTTTTTCTTTTCTTTTCTTTTTTTCCTAGGCTTGATTGTGTTTATGAGGTGCAGTCTAACACGTGTTAATGCTTCATTTAAAAAAAACCCCCAAAAAAACCATTATTTTTCATATAATTTACCTTTATTCTACACCGCTCCATCCCTTCTCCTATAAACGAGCTGATGATTTCCTGGTTTTATGAAGCCCCTCCCTCAGAAATATACAATGGGCTCAGATTGGTTAGCTGGCCCAGTGTGTTGTGATTCACTAAACCACCAGTCCGAAATGAAAATTATTTTTGAGATAAACTGAGCAGTGTTGTAAAATCTTTTTTTTTTTTTGAGTGTATCCCTGAGAGTTCTGTAATAATCAGGGCCATCGCTAGGAATTCTGGGCCCTGTGCACTGAATTTGCTATGGGGCCGACTTAGAATCACATTCAGTGGGGTGGGAGACTTCAGGAACGCAAAATCCCATTCAGTGGAGAGGGGTTCACAATCGCAACCAACACCCCACCCCCCACCCCCCGCTCTGTTCCACTATTACCCCCTGTCCAAAGCCCATGGTGATAATACAAATGAATAGCCTGAGTTTTTAAGTCTTTTAAAATCTTCAGTGTTAAGAATTTTCCAGATTGACTTCACTGTTGTTTCAAAGATATTTGGTTGAGCTAATCTGAATAATTTTCCATATCATGGCAAAGCACCTCTTCGTAAGGTCAGCAGAGGAAAAAATAAGTGTCCAGATGTGAATCTCTGAAATTAGCATGTCCTTCATCAGAGCGAGCAGTCTGTAAAAGAACGCACTAGCACGCTATCACAGGAAATTAGATGCTCTCTTGGGTCCCCACTGCTTTCTGTGGTGACTATAAAGAAAAGTCTGGAAAACTCACTCCATAATCATGCCTAGAGCCCCGCTGGCAGTCCAAAGAAAACAACACTGGACTGAATAACCTCATCAATTTTCCTGAGGGCTTATGAAAAAGAAAATTCCTTGCTCATTTATAAATGTGTCTCCATGCACAGAAATAAAGATGTGCACTGTTTCGACATGTGAAACGTGTTGATTTAAGAGTCCATTTCACTACCTGGGAAAAATGCAGGGTCACTGCACAAGTATGTCTGATTTGTCAAAAGATAGAGTATAAAATTTCCTCAGACTGCACTCCTGAACAAACGCCTCGAGTACATAAGATGCCTCTACAAAAGACCAAAATTCCACAATTCCTGAGGTTGTCAAGCAGGCAGATGTGTGCTTATACCTTGGAGTTACACCTGGGGCTGTGTGTCCATGTGTGTCCGTGTGCAAACGTGCATCTGTGTGAGTGTTTGTGTGAGTGTGAGACAGTTGTTGTTATTGCCGGAGATAGCACATTAAACCCAAGAGAGTCATGGCATACACGCTCCATTAGCTTCATGCGGTTTGTGCTGACCTGGTAGAGGCCAGTCAGTAATACGCTCATTAAT
>JAFVLL020008436.1:0-25414 GCA_021397915.2 Tor tambroides
CCTATTTATTCGTTATTATATAGCACCTAGCTTTATTATGTTTTTCTCCGCTCGCAGAAGCGCTGCAGGTGCGTGATGTGAGATATGATGATCATCCTCATGTTCTGTTGTTTGCTGCTTTTTACGCATGTAAAATTAATCCCCGGAAAACAAATGTTAGTATTTTTAACGGGTCACAGACACTTATTCTTTCTAATTTAATTTGGTTCTAATTTAAAATAATCTTGTCGGTTAACGGTTAATAATCGATTAACGAGCGTCGGTTGTCGGTTAGGAAAAATAACCGAAATGAACATCCCTATTTGTCGCTAGATTTAATGACTTTTCAGACCCCCTTAGCGACTTTTTTCCAAAAAAGCGACTAGCGACAAATCTAGCGACTTCTTGGAAAAACCTTAGTGAGTCTCTCTGACTCAAAGGTACTGCCGCATGAGTGCGAGATCTTCCTTGCGTTCCATTCGGAAGGGCTCATCCCTATGCCCTAATCCCTTCAAAGGGTTTACCCTTCGGAGAGAGAGCTTCGAAGGGTTAAAGGGTGTAGGGGACCAAACAACTGTTTCTTGAAGGGCCCTTCTGTGTCATCATCCCGTGCCCACACGGAGGCACCGTCATCATGGAAAGAATCTGCGCAAAGGATCATGGGGACCCGAAGTGTCCATCAGTTGTACCCTTCGAAATCCTTCTTTCCGAAGGGCCCTTTGAAGTGGCCAGTTTTGAGCACTTCGGTTTGGAACGACCCTTCAATATGGCGGCCATGATTGTTTTCACTCCGGAGTGCTCTTCGGAGGGCGATATATCCCATTTGGAATGCACCGTAAAATATACATTTTCAGTTTCCGGTTTATTTTAATACGGACATGACTGAATAATGACTCGCGATTCATTGAAGGAGTCATGAACGACTCAGAGCTGTTCACAGATTGAGTGAGTCTAATTTGGAACCGCTAACTTGCGAGCGAATTCGAGGCTGTTTCATGAAACTTTTTGCATTTCATTTCAATATGGACATAACAGAAAAAGAACTCGTGGTTCACTGAGGGAGTCAGTGCCGGCTTTAACGATTCACTGACTGAATTGAGTTTGATACAAACCGCTAAATTACGAGCGAGTTCGACGGTGCTTCATGAATATTCTTGACTGAACCGTTTCATAGAATCTTTATTTTCGCTATTCATGGCATTATGTAGTTTAAGTATTAATGAAATTTCAGTAGTAATCTGAAGCAAAGTTATTCAAATGGCACTTAACAGAGAACTCAATTTCTCTGGGTTTCTCCTGGTAGGAGTTGAACACACTGCGCTCTCAGTGTATGAGGCTGTACGGCTATGACTGGATCAGCCTGCCTCTCGTTTACACACAGGTTTGATGGTTCAAACTCATCTAGCTTCATTTAGTAGTACTAATATTAGAGACAGAGACAGAACTTGCCAAACTGGATCACCCATAATATTTCAGATTCCCCCGAATAGAGCCAAGCAAAATCTGAAATGAAATTGAGCTGAACTGACCACATTTGTATGACCAATCAATATTGATTAATTGAGTATATATATGATTAATCTCTGGACAGAATGGGAAATAATCTTTAAATTATCTCTAATTGTTTGGAATGGCTAATAGTGATCTCTGATTGGTTGGAATGTGCAGCGATGATCTCTGATTGGTTGGAATGTGCAGCGATGATCTCTGATTGATTGGAATGTGCAGCGATGATCTCTGATTGGTTGGAATGTGCAGCGATGATCTCTGATTGGTTTGAATATGCAGCAATGATCTCTGATTGGTTGGAATATGTAGCAATGATCTCTGATTGGTTGGAATATGCAGCAATGATCTCTGATTGGTTGGAATGTGCAGCGATGATCTCTGGTTTGAATATGCAGCAATGATCTCTGATTGGTTGGAATGTGCAGCGATGATCTCTGATTGGTTGGAATATGCAGCAATGATCTCTGATTGGTTGGAATATGCAGCAATGATCTCTGATTGGTTGGAATGTGCAGCGATGATTTCTAATTGATTGGCGTGCACATTTGTGCACACTGAATGGTTGAAATGATTGATGTAAATGATGAATAGTTTTTCTTATTTTATTAATAATAAGAGTTTTTTGTCATGCTTTTAAACAGTTTGTCAATGTCCTGTGCTCTCTGATAGGTTGTAACCGTGGCTGTGTACAGTTTCTTTTTGGCTTGTCTGATTGGTCGGCAGTTCCTCGACCCCGCCCAGGGTTACCCAGGTCACAACCTTGACTTCTACCTGCCAGTCTTCACCTTACTGCAGTTCTTCTTCTATGTGGGCTGGCTCAAGGTGTGTTATCTTATTAGTGAAGTATCGCATTAGTTGGGGCTCCACTCCACACTCACAGTCCCTAATAACTGGTTTTTATTGAATAAAATTACTGTTTAGCACTAAATAAACATTGCCTAATTATATGAAGTTCAACGCAGCTGACATGACATACACGAAACTTGGTTATACATACAAATTTAGTGAAACGCTACTTTGCATCACATCACACTGATGTAATGTAGCTACATCATCTTTAACAAAAAGTCAGAAAATAATTGCATTGGTGTGTTTTCAGGTGGCAGAGCAGCTCATTAATCCGTTTGGGGAGGATGACGATGACTTTGAGACAAACTGGCTGGTGGACCGTAATTTACAGGTACATCATCTGCCCCACTAATGACATGTTTCTTGATCTCCTTTGTGTCATTCTGTCGTGTCTTGTTCTGTAGATTTGTGTGTCTGGTTGTACAGTCTCTCTGTTAAAATTTCTTGATTTATGTCTGTGTATTAGTTTTAAAGGTGCACTAAATTTATTTGATTATGCATCATTGGCCACAATGACTTTCTGTCGACATCTGTTGGGAGAAACCCAGCATTGCAGTTTTCGGTTACTGATGCCATTGTAGAAATACTCTTGCAGGATTATTTGTCACCCATTATTAATTCATTTTGCACCTGAATTGTCTAATAATACAATATATTATTATAATAATTATGATATAATGGAGTATTTTTAGTGCACATTTTTTTTATACCTGCATCAAATCTTTAGTTTTGTGTCACATGAGCCAACACTGCAGCATTGCTAAGGTGTTAAACATTAATATTTATTCTTTTTGTAAGCACCTATGCGTAAAGAGACATAAATAGATGTGTCTTTCTCGCAGGTGTCTCTGCTGTCAGTGGATGAGATGTATGACCTGGTTCCTCTGGTTGAGAGAGATAAATACTGGGATGAATCTGAACCTCAGCCGCCTTACACAGCTGCCAGCGCCGAACACCGCAAACCCTCATTTATGGGATCTGCTTTGGACATCAGGTGACGCACACACTTAAACCCACTGATACAGCACACACATGCACTCTTTTGGGTGCACAAACAAAATTCAGTTTAAACATGCTTCAGATTTTTATTAAAAATTCTTTTGTAGATTCTCTTGATTCTATAATCATTAAAAGCAGCATGAAAACAACCCTTTTTTCTTCTGTAATGGGAAATTTCCAAGTGAAACAGGATATTCAGCTGAAAAAAATCTATTAAACTCCCTCTATACATAATTTGTTAACAAGTAGATAAAGGTTAAATAATGATGATCTGAGTTAAACAATACCAGATACTGGTAACAGTAATTGTAATTTAAGTGATTTTCTTATGTCAAGTAATTTATTTATTTTTCTTATTTAAGGGAGGACATGTGATTAGGGTAAAAAAAAAACTCACTGATTGATCAGTACATTAAGACAATTTTTTTGTATTACAAGTTTTCTGAAATGTTATGTTTAAATATGCAAATGAGACATCATATAGTTAAATATGCGCTAATTTGCATTAAATTCCCAGAACAGAAATCTGAACACTGAATGAAGCTAGGTTAAAAATTCTTGTTTTGATTTGTTGACATGTTAGAATTGAAAGTTTTTACAGAGGGGATAATACATGTCTCTTTTTATCATTCGATAAATCAGAAAATACTGCCATCTGCCAGTAAACATTTTCACAGTGTTTTTAGGAATTTTATATTATAAATTGTATATATAAATCGTATGTTATATAAATCAGATGAATGATATAAGAACAAACATCTCTGTAAAAACCTTCAGAATATATATAGGAATAAAACCATTGGGTGTATATAAATGCTGCTGAATTGGAGAAAAACTCATTTTTTTAAAGATATGTATTGTAATTGAAATCTACAGATGCAAAATTGGTAAAGTGTAAAAAAAAAAAAGAATGTGTATTTTGGATGTTTTCTTTCCCCTAGACATGTCATGGAAGCAAAATAGCCAAAATATTACAAAATTTAATAGAAATAGAACTGTCAAAAAATGTCAATTTTTATTTTATGGTCACTTTTAACCAAGATGCATAGATAAGTAAAAAATGAGCCAGGCAATAATTTTAAGATTTAAAAGCATATTTTGTCTAACAAAAGATCCTCAAGGTCAGTTGTGGGATAAAAACAAGGTCACTGTTCTTTCTCTGTCTCTCAGTGTTCCTAAAGAGGAAATGGAATTCCAGCACAATCTGGAGCAGATTAAAGAACACGAGGAGGCCAATCATTCCACTCCATTCCTGGGCAGCTTGAGTCGTCTTCTAGGCGTCCAGTCGCCCAATTTCCCCCGCTCGACCCCCACATCCCGAGTCTCCCTCCTGCGGCGGCGTCCCCGCGCCCCCTTCTCTCGCTTCCCCCTTTACCTCCATCCTGAAAATGCTCTGATGCCCAGCCACGCCCGGAACACTGACATGGAGGATGCATTCTCATCCATGCCTCTGTACGAAAGACCGGGTTTCTACAGTTGCCCTCAGACGCCCATCCACTGCGTCCCTCCGTCCATTCCCCGCCCAAGACCACGAAGAGCGCACGGCGACAGCTCCAGCTCCCTAGCTCATCCCTTGATGGGCTCCCAAGTCCTGGCTCCACCCGACACGCCCGCACCTCCTTCCTCCGCCTTCCCTTGGGTGGGCGAAGACAGAGAACATTCGGGTCCCGCTTTCTCCTTTCCAGACCCTATACCCGAACTGTTACCCAAAGTACGGCCGAGTCAAGGGTTGCCGTCCCGTCGTCCTCTGCCTCTGCGACTCTCTTTGGACACGTCCCCGTCTCCGTCTACGCCCGAAAGGGTGTTTTCTTTCACCCCTCCATCTTGGCCACAAGCTCAAATCAACACCGCCAGTTCAGGGAGTGTGAACGCATCTGTGACTTCAAACAGCAACAGTAACCTGTGCAATGGCATGGCAAACAATCCCTGGCCAATCAGCAGAAGCACCACTGCAAGCAGAGCCAATCCCGTCAGCCCAAGCCCCACGGCGACTCAGCAGACAGCCAGTCAGCACAGCTCTGCCAACGACTCTGGGATCTCATTGGCTGAGGGGGATCTGTTGGGTGCTGCGGTGAAAACGAAGGAACAGCTCTGAGTTAGCTGGAAAAAACCAGCTTAGACCACCATGAATTCTCTTTCATGCTGGTTTAGAGTTGGTCTAACTGGTTAAGATATGTTTACTTGAACTGTTACCTAGAGTACGTCTCAGTCAAGGGTTGTCTGCCACTGCGACTCTCTTTGGACACGTCCCCATCTGTGTCTACGCCCGAAAGGGTGTTTTCTTTCACCCCTCCATCTTGGCCGCAAGTTCAAATCAACACCGCCAGTTCAGGGAGTGTGAATGCAGCTGCGACTTCAAACAGCAACAGTAACTTGTGCAACGGCATGGCAAACAATCCCTGGCCAATCAGCAGAAGCACCACTGCAAGCACACCCAATCCCGTCAGCCCAAGCCCCACGGCGACTCAGCAGACAGCCAGTCAGCACAGCTCTGCCGAATCTGGGATCTCATTGGCTGAGGGGGATCTGTTGGGTGCTGCGGTGAAAACAAAGCAACAGCTCTGAGTTAGGTGGAAAAAACCAGCTTAGACCAGCATGAATTCTCTTCCAGGCTGGTTTAGAGTTGGTCTAACTGCTTAAGAAATGTTTATCTTTGCCTGGAATTAGTGAAGATTCAAGGCCTTCTTTCTTCTTTCCAGACCCTGTAAATGAACTGTTACCTAAAGTAGAACTCAGTCAAGGTTTGCCATCATACCTGACTCTGCGACTCTCTTTGGACACGTCGCCATCTCTGTCTACACCAGAGAGGGTGTTTTCTTTGATTGCGACTGCAACAACAAACAGCAACACTAACCCGTGCAGCATAATCCCTGGCCAATCAGCAGAAGCACCACTGCAAGCAGAGCCAATCCCGTCAGCCCAAGCCCCACGACAACTCAGCAGACAGCCAATCAGCACAACTCTGCCAACGACTCTGGCATCTCATTGGCTGAAGGGAATCTGTTGGGTGCTATGGTGAAAATGAAGGAACAGTTCTGAGTAGAGCCCTGCATTTCGGCCCGGGCCCGACGGGCCCCGACTTTTTTACGCCCCTAGGGCCGGGCTTCGGGCCAATTTTCACGCCATAGTTCAGACGCGGGCCGGGCCTCGGGCCTGTTTTGGGTTTCTCCTTATTTTTATATTGTAGACATCCATCGATTAGTGATGAAAAAAATTGCCGCGCTGGTGGAAACAACACGAGACCGTGCTGCCGCGACTGAGAGTGGCTCGACGGTGTTTAGAGTCCTGCAGCAGCAGCAAGCGCAAGTGACTTCAGCGCAGCTGAAGAGTTCTGCCTTCAAATGCACGCAATAGGCTAAAGCTTGCTGCAAAGCCCCAGCAAACATAATAACCATGAATGTGTCCGTGGAAAATAGTAAAGAGATATTTGAATTATTTACTAATAAACTAATGAGTCCGTGTTGCAAGGATGAAGTTGCTGATCCTGACTTGCCGTCTCCTCATTAGACGCGCCTTTAGAGAGAAATGCATCTTTATTGATTATGATTAAGATTATTATAAAAGAGTTTTGGTTTTCGATTTTTTTTTATTTCGTTAAGTGATAATTTAAAGCTTTCTATAGATATATTTATCATGTCTGTGAGGCATGTATTCACTCAGCTACGGTTCATTTTTGTGAAGCGCTCCTGTTCCGCATCATGTTTGTTTTCTTTGTTTTATAAAAGCACAACCTTTTGTTGGTATTGTGAGTGCACACAAATAAAAGTAGACCCTTTACAGTTCCGAATGATGTATTACTCTTATCTTTATCCAAAAAAAAAAAAAAAAAAAAAAATGACGGCGTAGGCTATTTTAATTTGTTTCCACTGAAAAGTGTTTGCTCTGGTGCCTCCACGTCCTGCAGAGCGCGCTTTAGCTTCAACTCTCTGCACAAACTTATATAGGCTAGCGCACATTATTATTATAGCGCGGGTTTAACGTTTAAACATTGTTATATGCTTGAACTGTTTTAGTATATCTATAGATTTTATTTTAGGCCAGTCCTGATGATATGAGAAGGCTAAATTGATCAAACATAGGCTATGATCAGCTCACTGTATGCCGCTGGCCGCTTGGTCGTTACTTTAAAAAAACAAAAACTTATATTTAACGAACAAAAATGCTCCAAACGTTTTTCTAAATTAACTTAATAAAAAAACTAAACGAAATATAATAATTTTGCCATTACATACAAAACTGAACTATTTTAATAGCCGAAACAGTAGTATAACCTATTTTAGGAGAAGAGGGGAAAAAAAGAGGGGCTCGGGTCGGACACGGGCCTGTAATTCTGATAAGCTGTCGGACACGGGGCGGGCTAGGGCCTGAGCATCTCGGGCCAGGGCCGGGCTAGGGCCTAAATTTGAGGCCCGTGCAGGGCTCTAGTTCTGAGTTAGATGGAAGATACCAGCTTAGACCAACATAAATTCTCTTCCAGACTGGTTTAGAGTGGGTCTAGCGTGTTTTTGCCTACATTTAAGACATTTTAAGAAACCTCAGTGTCAAAAACCTTTCCAGGGTTCTCAGAAGCGGAAGACGTCACAGCTGGGTAAACTTCTGCAGTGGTGAACAGAAATTTGCCCCCCATTTGACAAAAATATCAAGAGGTTGATTACGCTGCTCAGAAGTGAGAAAGATGACAAATTTGCCAACACTCCCTTAGCTGTTGTAACTAGTTTTCTGTAAGTTAATGGCAAGGTCATAAACACAGTGGTTTTTACAAAATACAAAATATTAACATTTTAGAATATATATACTCTGCTAGATTTATGATGTTAATAACTGTGGAAAACACGTCATCACAGTCCGTGAATTATAACATGCATAAGTTGATAAATTCCATCAATCAAACTGATAATTTGACATGGTTTCCAGTAATTTTTTTTTTTTTATTATATTGCTGTACAGTTTGTGGGTGGAGACGAGTCATATAAATCATTAAAATCACTCCATCTTGTCTACGTAACTCACACGATATGGGTCATGTAATCATTGATAGTTGCCACTGCTCATCTGCATAAACATTGTTGCAGAATATATATAAAAATATGTTTGTTTGTTTTTATATTATAAAACCAAATTGTATCAAAGAAAAAGTCCAGATCCAAACAGAGATGCTTTCCAAACAGCCACTGGTGCAGAACAAACCTTCCAAACACAATGCATCATGGGACTGTAACAGAATTAAACTCTTTTGTACCAACCTGTGCACTGTACACTGTTTATTCATTTTCAGAATGAGATGAAAAGGAGGTAAATCACAGCCCTATTTATTTTTGGCTTGATTTTTACTGCAGAATATTTATAGTCAGCATGCATTTGTTTAACATGTTTGACATCATTATTCATGCCACTCCGCAGGTACAAAAAATGCATTACTTATTCATTTGTATGTATTAAAAGTAGATATTATGGATACATACCCAATGGAAAACTAGCATATAGAGTTTTGTTTTGCAGTGCATTCACATCTAGCTTTTTATGCATCTATTCTTAAATACTTTCTATAAACTATAGGAATTTTCATGACCACCTAGGCCTAAGTGTTTTTATTCACATTTTCCATTTTAATTTTAGTAATTTTGTTGAGATTTTTTTTTCTGGCTCACTTTCACTTAAAAGCTTAAATTATGCATCTGTTCTTAAATAATTTATATAAAGGAATTTCCATGAATTTTCTAGGTCCGTGTGATTAATATATCACATATTAAGTGTTGTTTTAATATCATAAATATTCTATTATAGTTTTTATTGATATTTTGAATTATTTTTGCTGACTCACTTTCCCTTCATGAATTCTGCATCTATTCTTAAACTTCATTCATCATTAATTATGCATGCCTGTTCTCAAATGTCTTCTGTTCTTTTTTTTTTTTTTAGTTACATCCTGCCAGTAAATATCTTTGATAACTCCTTTCTATTCATAGAAACAAAAAAGGACACACAAAAAAATTTCACTAATAATATTTTTTATTGAGATCAACTCATTTGAATGATTTCATATAGAATACTGAGTATAATGTTTGGACTATATGTACTGTATGGCTTATAAAGGGTTCAGGCAGGATCTCTAGTCAACTACAACATAATAATACGGCATGACATGCTTGGCGGACTGACTGCATCATAAACACAGAAAGAGATTGTCTAAGAGCTTTCCTTTCCCAGAGTGTGCTTGTCAAACAGATATTCGGCCATGCCGTTCTGAGGGGCGCCCATCCGCCGCAGGCTGCTCACCCAGTCCGCCAGCTCTTTAATGGACTTCACCTGCTCGTCCAGGTAATGCGTCTCCAGGAAATCACAAACCTGACGGAAAGATTCAGAAATACTGAGACAGCTTTTCCATTTTTGGGTGAAATGACCTTTGTGACATTTGTGGTTGCTTTATCACCAAGTCAGCTGCAGTAATTACAGGTGCTGATTTTAATTCATGGTTTCTGCATAAAAATCTTTACATGCACCATCTGTTCTAGGGTCAGTTTTGACTTTCATATTCTTATGAATGATACCACATAGACAGATCGGATCCTAAACCCTCCCAAACGGAGATGAAACAACTGAACGGATGAATTATGTGTCTATTTCCAGCCCACTGGAGGCATTCTGGGTAACTCCCTTAAGGATAACTGACAGACAAAGCATCTCTCATGACAAAGTGCCGAGGTATTGCAATGCTTTTTAAATAGCAATATCATCAGGGTTTCCAAACTTTCTGACTAAAGTATTTCTTTATAATGATTTTTAAAAATAATTTCTCACAAATGGAAATTTCTAGCCAATTAAATAGTTTATATCTGAGCATAACTAGGAAATTTAGATTAACCATAGGAATTTTCATGACTTTTCTATGCCTGTTTAATTAATAAATCACTTGAGTGTTATTTTATCTTTTTCATTTTATCATTAATATACTATTATAGTTTTTTTCATATTTTGAATTAGTATTTATTTGAATATTTGAAATTTTTCATGTTTATTTTAGTTTAAGCTTTAGTAATTTGTTGTGTGTTTGTCATTTTTTTAAATGTCAGTACAGTTTATTCATTTTTTATTTCAGGTTTAGTTTTTTCATTACTTTAAAATAAATGAAAATGAGTAATGTTGCCTTCAGCTTGCAACTTAATGAAATTAAGTTTAATAATAAGTTGAAGTTGTTTTTCTTTTTTTACATTATTTAACATATGTAAAGTTGTGGAATTTTAAATTAGTGATTAATAGGGATTTCTTTACCTATAACTAAAAACGTTAAGACATGAAATAAAATAAATAACTAAAAATACACAATATTTTTTTTCACATATTTTATTTTAGTTAATGTTTATTTATAAATAACAATTTTTTTTGTTTGTTTTGGTTACAGAAAAAAAAAAAATCCATGAACAAATCATGTATCCTACTATTTTTTTTTTATGCACTTACATGCGGATCATTGTGTTGAGTTGCCACCTTGTGAAGCTCCAGTAAAGACAGATTTACGCTCTTTTCCAGAGCCAGAGCACATTCCAGCGCTTCCAGACCGCTGCCCCACTCATCCCGATCTGGCTTCTGCACAAACACATGACAAACGCTCATTTACTCCATTCATTTGACATTAGAGAGACAGTGCTGGCCCATACCTTGATGTCCTGCAGGTAGATCTGTCCTCCTCTTTGGTTCTGCAGACTCATCAGCTTCTCCGCATGTTCTCTCTCTTCCTTAGACTGCTCGCGGAAAAACTTGGCAAAATTGGGCAAAGACTTGTCATCCCTGTCAAAATAATACCCCTGGAGAGAAGAACAGTCAATCATGAACCCTTATGAAAACACTGAAGACAATTCATTCTGTTTATACAAAGCTCTAGTGGTCAGTCATACAATAAATGTCTGCTCTCACCATGGACAGGTAGACATAAGAGGCGTAGAGCTCCAGGTAAATCTGTCTGTTAATAGCCGCCTCACACTCCGGATGGAAGTTCTGCCTCACCTGAGAAGTCATGATTCTGAAACACACATCATTCAAACAGAAGACCTAAAAATGGTAGAAGTATATACATATAATGATATTGGTTTGTAGCTCTGTTTGTAACTTTTTAAAAATGTTTGTAAGTAAATAAATAAATTGATTGATTAATAAACATTATACATAAACATTTTAAATTATATATACATATACATGGATGATCATGGATTAT
This sequence comes from Tor tambroides, assembly GCA_021397915.2. Lineage (NCBI taxonomy): Eukaryota > Metazoa > Chordata > Actinopteri > Cypriniformes > Cyprinidae > Tor > Tor tambroides. The sequence goes on from JAFVLL020008436.1 coordinate 11,546, forward strand.
TTATTTATTATTTTTTGGTTTTAACTAAAAGATATTTTATATCATTTAGTTGCCAAGGGAACATTTGTAATTTTCATTTTAATTTGAAGTACTAAAATAACTAAATCAGAAATAAAAATTTATAAAACCTACACAGACCAAAAAAAAAAAAAACACAAAAAAGTAGTATAAAAGTAAAAAAGTAATTAGTAAAACAAATTAAAATAAGAAAAAGGAAAAAAAATATAAAATTGAATTAAAAACTAATATATATTTATCTATAACTATATATAACTCTCTCTCTCTCTCTCTCGCTCTCTCTATATATAAACTATAATATAATATAAAAATAAATGGTAAAACATTATAAAACAGTTAACAAGAGATTTATATACTCATTTTGTACTTTTAGTTTAGAAGATCTGCATAGACATTTAATTTAAAGCACATTTAATATATTAGAAGATGCAATAATATGTCAATAGGTAATCTGTGAATACAGCAGCAGCCCTGTTTATGGAATATGGATTGATATACTACTTACCCTGAGACAATATGAATTAATCCTGATCCAAAAACTCAGAGATGTAGGGCAACCCACGCGTGATTTTACAATATGTCGGTATTGCTTAAAACAAATCAGACAGAGACCCAAAACGAGAGACAGGAGCAGCTCTCTGTCCCAAACACTAATGAAATGCGTCGCAGTTGAGCGTGTCGACTATCAGAGGTGAATTATAGGGTTGTTGGCATAAACATACACACACGCGCCTTATTCTGACCCATAAATAAATCCCGGAGGTCACTTTTCAAAATAAAAGTGCTGATTAAAAAAAAAAAGACTTTATAAAAATGATTTTACAAATACTTTCAAAATTATAATATATACAATAATACGCTCGTTTTAATTCTTTTAAGCACAAAATAGGTTTCTGAGTTATTCCGATCTACCTGACGTCGCTGTTTAATGTAGAAGGCTTATAACATGAGTATTAATTAAGTCACGGTGACGTTCCCGCTAGGAGCGTCCAATCACTAAACATGATCGGCATCATAATCGTTCGTTCATTCGCCTGTCGATTAGAGCCCGCCTACTTACGCTTGTCCTTAAGCCAATCAGTTTGGAATACTTACGAACGATACGTAACGTAATTAATATTCATGATCCAAACCTTCACCACAGTAGAAGAAACGCTAGTTCTGCTTCTGTTCGGCTCTGCTTCTGTTAAGTTTAAAATGAAAAATGGAGTCTTTCTCACTGCATCCACCCTCTACTGTGTTTTTTGATTTAGAGACAACTGGTTTAGGTATGTGATTTTATAAACAAAATCTTTATTAACCACGAGAAATGTGTAGAATTTTGTAAAGCTACTACTCTGTTTTGACAACAAAAGTTATCTATGGCCGTGTTACGGCATCAAATTCTCAAATCCTAGACTATAAAATGTTTATTTCTATAATTTATTTATAATTGTATATAAACGATCTTTCAGAAATAATTCTAATATGCTGATTTGGTGCTCAGTTATACTTGATCAGTTTTAATAATGGTTAACTTTTTATTATTATTAATGTTGAAAACGGTTTTAGCTGTTAAAAATTCAGCTTTGCGTCGCAGGAATAAATTACATTTTAAAGTGTATGGAAATAGAAACCAGTTATTTTAAATTGTAGTAATACTTCACAATATTACACTGTTATGCTGTCTTATGTTCATCTGCTTCTCCCGTTTGCTCCTTTTACATTGACTCTCAACAATAATACATCAATAATTTACTTAAACATTTATTTCAATATATACTGATAGATTTAACATTCACTTCAATGGTATGAGATGACTGGATGCTTTCAAATGATTTCCAGTTGACTGTCACCAACTGAACTGCAGTGCTCAATCTATTTTAAATATAGTGAATTAAACTACAAACTCGATCATAATGCACAATGTTTCCATCTGACATGTATTTGAGATGCAGCTTGTCATTTGTAATGGAGTGTTTTCACTAGTTAGCTGTAAACACCTGAATATGTTCGTAGATTTGTGTTGGATGTTATCTTTGGAATGGAAATATAGATATTTTATTTGAAAACGTCATATCTTTTTCGCTTATTTCAGCTAATGTCATAAACCTAGTGAGCTAATCCAGTAGTAGTAATGATAGTGCTGTGTAAACATGGCTGAAAACGCGAAAAATGGAGGAACGGACAAACTGAATCAATTCAGTCAATTTACGCTGGAACCGCTCTGATTGATTCAAACTCGTGACTTTGATCATTTAGTTCAAGCGATTCACTAGGGAAAAAACAACAGATCAGAAGAGCCATTCATTTTCGAATTTGACATGGCTTGTAATGATTTTTAAAAAGCACCTATAGTGATGGGTGAAACAGTTTTTCGAAACTCCGAATCTGTTAAACCATTGCGTTGCAAAATGCTTCACTGTTTTGAAGTGCTCCGATCGAATCGCGTATTGTGAATAATTTGTTTCAGATCGCCGATGAATATCAAAGCGCGTATCGCAAATCATTTGACTTAGATCAGGACTTCGGAGCGGTTTCGCAAATCTTTTGATTCAGATCGGAACTTCGCGGGTTCATGAATCTTTTGATTCAAATCGGAACTTCAGAACGGGTTCATGAATCTTTTGATTCAGATCGGAATTTTGGAGCAGGTTCATGAATCTTTTGATTCAGATCGGAACTTCGGAGCAGGTTCATGAATCTTTTGATTCAGATCAGACCTTCGGAGCGGGTTCATGAATCTTTTGATTCAGATCAGAACGGATTTGCGAATGATTCGCATATCGCTCTCTGAAGTCCCGATCTGAATTTATGGTTGGCGAATCATTATTCAGATCGGGACTTCAGAACGGGTATCACGAATCATTTATCGGAATTTCGGAGCGGGTTCGTAAATCATTCCGCGAATTGAATGATTGGAGAACCTCATTTCTCATTAATCTGTTGCTTGACCTCTTCATATTTAAGGAGAGAACTACAGTTTTAAAAGTCGGACATCGCTTGTTATGATTATTAAGGGCATAGAATTTAGACTCTATGACATGTCCCTACCAAAATCCAGCGACTAAATTGTGCCTGTTGTCTGCTGTTATTTTTTGCAAAATGTTACTTTCTGTATAATATTCTCCATCTCCAGATCTGTCTTGTGATATCGTCCAGCTGGCCGCAGTGAGTGGAGGTCACACTTTCAACCTCTTCATGGTTCCCCGTCGGCCGATGCAGCCCGGGGCGTCCAGGATTACAGGTTTCAGTGTGAGACGCCAGCGTTTGTTTCTCCATCACAGGCCGGTGCTCACCAGCTCTCTCCGAGAAGCCCTGGTCTCCTTCATAACCTTCCTCCGGATGTTGGGTCGGCCGGTCCTGGTGGGTCACAACATCCGCAGGTTTGACTGTCACGTTTTGGCCAGAGCTCTGGATGAGTTCAGCCTAAGGTCAGACTTCCAGAAAGAGGTTTCTGGATTCATGGACACCCTTCCTTTGGCCCGACAGCTTCTCAAAGGCAGTGGCCTTCAGAGCTTCAAGCAGGAGAACTTGGTTAAGACCCTCCTGGGAGTTTCCTATGCAGCCCATAATGCTCTAGAGGACGTACAAGCCCTGCAGAAACTCTACTGGGCCCTCAAGCCCACAGCCAATCAGATTCATCAGCACATTTTCGCTCTGGACTCATTGGCTATCGCAGCTGTCGATCAAGCTCCAGTTAGACCATCTCAGAGTGGTTTATGTGAGCGATTCAGTAAAGCACTGGATATTGCAAGAGAAGAAAGAGCAGAGGAATGTTTGGATATCTGATTCATGATTAAATATCCAGCTGATATCAGATCAGAAGCACACACCACCTTTATTTAATCAGTATTTATAAAACCAGTTAAGATGCTTTTATTGCAAAAAACAAAGTGATGCAATATTGTTCATTGGTAATATTTTGGTTAGCAACTAATGATGTATTTATTTTCTTTTAATAAATAAATGTATTTAAATACTTGTATATTTTTGTGATTTATTTTGTTTAATAGTTATTTAATAAGTTATATTTTTATTTATATTATATTTTGATTATATTTATATAATTTTAAATGTTAATAATAAATATTTGTTATTTATTATCATTATGTGTTATAATTTCTCAAATCTTAGTTTTATAAAATGTTTATTTATATAATTTATTTACAATTTTATGCTAACTTCAGAAATCATTCTAATATGCTGATTTGGTGCTCAGCTATTATTAATTATTATTGATGACGACTAGTTATATTAATAATGGTTATTAAAAGCAGTTGAGCTATATTTTAACAGTTGTGTATATTTAAATTAGTTATATATTTAGTTAAAATTATATTTTTATTTATTTTAGTATATGTGAATATTTACAAAAAATTATATAACATTTATTATTATTATTATTATTATTATTATTATTATAATGATCTGTTTTTTTAAATATATTTTTCCCCTCTGATTTTGGGAAAAGACCCATAGGGATCAACTATTAACCTTTATTTACAGATCAGGATTAGATATTCTTATAATGAATTTGCTTAGTAAATTAGTGCATTTTTTAAAAATTTTTTTTAGTAAAATTAAAAAAAAAAAAAAAATTTATGTATTTTTGTGAGTACAGACTACAAGTATAAAACAAAATCATGTATAACATACAGAAGTTAACAATAATTCCATACTAATGGTGAATAATTAAATATTTCCAACATTATAAAAGCTTTAGACATATTTCTGACTGCAATTCTTGCATTTCTAAAAGCTTCAGTATGTCTTATAAATATGTACAAACTTCTGAAATATATCAGTACTCCAAAATGCATTGTTTTATGAAATTTTGCGGTCATATCCTAGTTGAACTCCATCCAAAAGGAAACAGCATAAGAAGAGCAACACCACTCAGTCTAAGTGTATAAAAGCAAACACCATGATCCAATAAAACACAATCAGTTAACGCCCAGGCTGAATGATTAATGAGGAACGCAACCTTTGTCTGGGAAACCTGTTGCATAAGTTTAGGTCGTAAAAAACAGTCAGAAATGAGCAGGTGAAAGATTAGAGAACTGTTATTTATTAGGGATTACATACAGAGTTTCTCTTATCAGACACATGCTCCATTACAGCTCAGAAAGCACCGTACATTCATTCACTCAGACTTCTGCCGTGCTTTGATCCCAGAACACTTCAGAATAACACAGCTCCAAAAATATAGAAAGAATCCCAGAAATCAACACGTTTGAGGTCAGTCTTCTGGTTTTACATGTACGCATCTGAAGAGGCCACTAAAAATACAGTAAACAAACATCAGGATGCCGGTAATTGCCAGCATCCTTTGTGCTCTCCACACTGCTAGTGCAAATAGTAACAACAGCAATAAAGCATAACCACAGATCAAGCCATCCAGTCACTTATAAGGGAGAATAAAAATCGGTAACAAAGTTTCACATGTATGAAAACACTTGCAGGGTTATTTTTAAAATCAGTTGCACTGGTAATCGAATCACAAAACTCGTGTCTGTCACAGGAGTGGTTCGTTTAGAGAGAACTTCATCAAGAAAACTGTTTTACCATGTACGTTCTTCATGGAAGAGTGTGGACTCATTGTTCTTTAGTAGTAATAGTACTATGAAATAGGTCTTAAAAACGTTAAAATTAGTCTCAAGTGTATCTTACCAGTTTTTAAAGTAAAATTGTTACTGTCCTACATTTGGGTTTTTATTTTTTTCGAACATGCAAAAAGTGTTACATCCTTGCGCAAAGAAATCTCTGATGGAACTAATTTTGTTTCATAAAATGTTTATATCTTGCAGCCAATAGTGAGTGATCATGCATCCATGCATTGACTTGTATGCACCAACATGAAATCAAAACTGACTTTCTTAAAGGAATAGTTCATCCAAAAATGAAAATTGGCTGAATATGTAATCACTCTCAGGTCATTCCAGATGTAGATGAGTTTGTTTCTTCATCAGGTTTGGAGAAATGTAGCATTACATTACTTGCTCAGCAATGGATCCTCTGCAGTGAATGGGTGCCGTCAGAATGAGAGTCCAAACAGCTGATAAAAACATCATAATAATCCACAAGTAATCCATATTTTATCAAAAAGTTAAAAATATCTTAGAAACATGCAGCTTTTCACTGCACAAGATGTTAATTGTTGGACTAGAGCGGTGTGGATTATTGTGGTGTTTATATCAGCTGTTTGGAATCTCATTCTGACGGCACCCATTCACATCCATTGGTGAACAAGTGATCTAATGCTACATTTCTCCAAATCTGTTCTGATGAAGAAACAAACTCATCTACATCTTGCATGGCCTGAGGATGAGTACATTTTCAGCAAACTGTCATTTTTGGGTCAACTATTCCTTTAATGCTGGTGGTTTAAACTCTCATTCTGGTCTGGCTTCATTCTGGAATGCCCACATTTCATCATCCAATCAAATTGTGTTAATTTTGACAGCAAATTTTGATTTAGTTTTAATCATAGTCTTTTGACTGAAAGGCCATTTAGTTTTAGTCATATTTTAGTCATCTGAACTGTTTTTAGTTTTAGTCGACTAAATCTACAGTAAATTTAGTCGGCTAAAATCTAATGGGTTTAGTTACAGTGTAATGCATTTATTAAGCATTTCTCTAAAATTTCCAAACTCATTATATAGGTTTGATATTAAGGTTTTATCATGATAGATAGATTTAACTGCAGTGACAGAACATGCCTTTATATTAAAATTAAATAAAAAAAATAACACTTCTCATAAAGAACAAGAACTTGGTCTTCTTTTTAATGAAATACCAATGGTTATATAGGCTAGTTATGCATTCTTTATAACTTGTTTAACATTTTCTTCATTCTTTCAAGCAGACATATTTATTTCTATAAATAAATTTAGATTAATCTTCATTAGGGTTACTACAGTGATTCAGTCAAGAGCAGCGAGTGATTTTGTGTCTTTCTTTTGTTGCTTGATTAACATCAGTGACTCGGACAATAGCAACTAAATTAGGCTGCTGTCCCTTTAAAACCGAATGCACGGATGCAATGTACTGATACACGTTCTCCCTACTGTTTACATTCACTTAAGACGTAATCGACTGTGTTTACGTGAATACTCATCAGAACGGACAATTCTACATCATTTTGTGTGTATTCCTCTGTTCATGTGACGCGAAAGAGTAGGCTACTCGTGTGCTGTGAGAGACGCGCTTTCTGTGTGTGTTTGCGCTCAGAAAACCGGACCGAATTGAGTTCTCTTTTGCGTCGTCAAATTTATCCAAATGCCAGCTCTTCTCTTACTCCCAGATATTGACATTTTTGAATGTTTTATGAGACGTGCAGCAAGTGTATGGTAGCTTATGTCCTGCCTAACCAGCAGCAGGTTCGTTCTGAATGAATCTCTTCCCAAATCGTCTCGTTTTTATCCCTTGACGAAAATGTCAATAGATTCTCGTCATAGTTTTTGTCATTCAAAACGAGTTTTAGTTCGTTATCGTCTCGTTTTCGTCTGAGAAAAAAATGTCGTTGACGAAATTATTCGGCAACGAAATTAACACTGACATCCTACTTTTTTTTTCTGACTTAATATCCTGTTTTCCTCATAAATATGTCACATTATTAAAGTAAAATGGTGTGGACAGCATTTCATGTTGACTCAAAGGAATTATATACTTTTACATATTTCAAAAGAACATGCAGAGGTTTTCATGTTGCAGAATCATAATTCAGTCTGTTTCATTATATATCTTGTTGTTTTTTGATTAAGCATGGCTATTTTAACACTAAATGTCATGGTAATACTCCAACTTAAAGGGACAGTTCAGCCAAAAATGAATTCTGTCATCATTTACTTCACCCTCAAGTTGTTCCTACAGTTGCTGGTACATAGCATGGAAAAAATACTATGGAAGTCAATGAGGATCAGTAACAGTTTGGTTACCAGCATTGTTCAGAATATCTTCTTTTGTGTTCAGTGGAAGAATGAGACTCGTACAGGTTTGGAACGACTTGAGGGTGAGTAAACGATGACAGAATTTTCATTTTTGGGTGAACCGTTCCTTTAATAAGGTGATTCGTCATGCATGTTCGTGATGAAGCATGAAACATGATTTCTACTTGAACTTTGTTTGACCCGTTGGTTTAGATCAGGACAGTACGTTTATGAGGCGGACGTCTCCTACAGTAAGCAGCAGGCTCTGAACATGGTCATGCCTGACGATGATGTCACCTGTAAAGAGACGCTCTCATTGGCTGAAATGAAAAGCACAGAGCCTCGTGTCAGAGTGATGTCAGAGAGGGCCGCAGCAGACGTGGCGACGGCCTCTCCGTCGATGACCAGCAGGATGCCGGCGGAGTCCAGCGCGCTCACAGTGTACTGCCGCAGCGAGGTGGGGATCTGAAGATAACATAATATAGTAAGTTGAGCAGCTGGAATCGGGATAAATGTGGATTTTCTGTATATATTTGAGGAAACGTTTGTCTGGCGCACCTGTATTCTCATGACGGTGAAGTCTGGCACAGGAGGATCGTAGAGGTAGACGCAGGGGTCGGCGTTGTCCCGCACGCAGGGGAAGATTTTGGCACTGACTGGAGCTGGGCTGTAATTCAACATCTCACACAGCGTGTCCACGTCAATGTATTTGGGAGTCAGTCCGGCACGTACGGTGTTATCAGAACACGCCATACACTCCACACAGTCTGGAAGAGTCAGGCGATAACACAAGGAATACATGAGGATGAAATATTATGCATATTAAGTAAACATATTTCACAGTGACAGGCTACATGGAATAACTGAATATTAAACAATATGTAAGAATACTGAATTATTATTAATCAGTATATTTTACAAAAAGAACAAGACAACTTAAATGCAATATTAATGAATATTAAATTCACATGACGGATTATGAAATGAATATTTATAAATACATTTCACGAAAAGTGCAACTGCACAACCAACATGTAATTAATGAATATTAAGCAAACATTAATGAATATTTTTTTACAAAAACAACAACAATACAATCTACATGGAACAAGTGAATATGAATGAATATTAACAAATATATTTCCCAAAAAGTACAACTGCGCAACCCCCATGGAATAAATGAATATGAAATGAATATTACAAAGTACTAAGTGAATATTAATGAATATATTTCACAAAAAGTACAACTACATAACCTAGATGGAATAAATTAATATTAATGAATATTAAATTAATATTATGGATTAATAAATGAATATTAATAATTATTTTTAACAGAACATAAACATGAATACATTAATATTAACAACTATTTTTCATACAAAAAAAAAAAAAAAAAATCAAACTATACAACCTAAAGGGAACATTTGAATATGAATGAATATATAGCACAAAAATAACAACTACACAACCTACATGGAATACATGAATATTAAAAGATTATTACAGATTATTATGTGAATATTAATTCATATATTTCACAAAAATAACAACTATGCAACATGCATACATGGAATAAATGAATATTAAATGAATATTATGGATTATTAACTAATATATTTTAAATAAGTACAACTACACAATCTACATGGAATAAATGAATATTAAATAAAGATTAATGAATATATTTTACAAAATTACAACTACACAACCTGCTCAAAGCATGGCTTATGAGAAACTACAAGCTACTTTGTCTATTTAGATTTTTTTTTTTATTAATTTTTTCAGACTCTACAAAAATATACCGTGGTATTATCATGGTACATGTCCAAAAACACGTTTTATTTTTCACACAAAAAACTATGCTACTTAAATGAAACATCTAAAATATTTATGAATATTAAATAAATAAATGTATCATTAAGTGAATATTAATAAATATTATTTATTATTAAGTGAATATTACTGAATATATTGCACAAAAAAATAACAAATGGAATAATGAGTATTAAATGATTATAATGAGTTAATAAGTATATATTTCCCAAAAAGTACAACTACACAACCTACATGAAATAAATAAATATTAAGGAATATTAAATGAATATTATGGATGATTAATGAATATATTTTAAATAAGTACAACTACACAACCTACATGGAATAACTGCATATTAAAAGAAGATTAATGAATATTTCACAACCTGCTCTAAGCTTGATTTTTAAGAAACTACAAGCTTTGTCTATTTAGAGGTTTTTAACTGATTTTTCATACTCTACAAAAATTGACCATGGTATTATCAAGGTACATGTCCACAGTTGTGTTTTATTAGCAGTGTGGTGACCTCTGACCTCCAGACAGATAAGCGTGAGGCTCATTCGCTCTCAAAAACATGGCCTCCCCCGGCTGCAGCACGACACGGTTCAGGAAGTAAATGGAAAAGCATCCGATGTCCCCCGGATACTGGGAATGCAGCTGTAGCAGCAGTTCTCCATTACTTCCAGAGGTGTCTTTGCCTGCAGCCTCTGGAACAAAAGAACAGGTCAGATGGGTTTCAGCTGAATAGACCGAATTGATGGAATAGAAGCCGGTATAACATGAATAACATGTTGGCACACGAGGGAGTGTTTCCTCTCACCTTCCTCTGAGATTCGTTTGACCAGCATGTTGAGCTGATCGACGAACAGCTTCTTCTCACAGTTCATCATCCTGGAGAAACATTTCTTCAGCGCGAGAGACGTCCGGCCCGGGTCTCCATCGGCGCTCTGGAGCTCCTCAGCGGCTTCGTTACCGACCAGCGCACGGAACTCTGGGACATCTAAAAAACACAAACCATGCAAAAGGCCATGGGAAATGCTCTTCGCAACCCATTTAGCTTCTCTAATGTGACATATTTCAAGAGAAAATAAATCGGTAATTAATTCAGTAGCTTTTCTCACTCACTTACTTTTGAGGAAGCCCAGGATTTCATCCATTGGCCGAAAGCCGCAGAGACCTTCAAACTGAGTGAGAGCGATGGCTATCTCCGGTTTGTGGTTGTTGTCTGGGTAATGTTCAGGAAACTGTGCATGGAGTCTAGCAGCCAATTCCTGTCAGTTAACAACAATTAATTAACAGCATTTATTTACAAAAGAAATCTTTTCTAACAATTGGAAGTCTTTACTATCATTTTTATCAATTTAACACATCCTTGCTGGATAAAAGTAGGCTATTCATTTCTTTCAAAACGTTTGAACAGTGGTGTGTATTGTTACAAAAGATTCACATTTTAAATAAATGCTGTTCTTTTAAACTTTTCCTGAAAAAGTTTCAAAGGTTCCACAAAATATTATTCAGCACAGCTGTTTCCAACATTGATTATGAATCAGCATGTTAGAATGATTTCTGAAGGATTATGTGACACTGAAGACTGGAGTAATGATGCTCAAAATTCAGCTTTGCATCACAGGAATAAATTATTATTTAAAGTATATTAAAATGGAAAACTGTTATTTTATCGCAATAATATTTCAGAATATTAATGTTGTTTTTTTCTGTAATTTTGTCCAAAGAAATGCAGCCTTGATGAGCATAAGAAACTTAACACTTAAAAAGTGACTAAAAAAAACATAAAAAATGTTACTGATCACAAATGGCATGTATGTATATGTATGTATGTATATATATATATATATAAGGAAGCCTACAAATACTTAATTTTTAATTAAGTATTAATAATAATTATTAATTATTAAATAAAGCTTGAAGCAGAAATACAAAAAAATAAAATAATAATAATTTTGTTATGCTCTCCGAAATTTTTTGTGCTTAAGAGCACATGAAATAATATATTTTTGTGAAAGCACAAAAAAGAAGCATTAAGCCCTGTAATGTCAGCATTACTGTACTATAGGACTTTTAGAAGGGAAACTGTCTCCAATCTCACCCGGTTGGGATGTGCCTGGATGGACAGAGCCGTGTTGACGGACAGCACTTTGAAAAGGAACGGGAGCTGCCCGTGGAATGTGTCTTTGACCTTTGACCCCAGGCACCCTGGGAAATCTGCAATCCACTGTCCCAGTGTCCTCTGGGATATCCTGTTGTCTTTGATGAGAGCATCTCCTCTGGGATGAGCACCCATCCAAAGCTTGAAAGAAAGCAGAAAACAAAGATGAAATGACAACACGATTATATATGTGTGTGTATATATATATATATATATATATATAGTTAGTATTATCTCTGTTCTTAAAGGTAAAGAAGTAATGGAACCAAAAACATCAATTTTAATTTGAGAATCTCAAAATAACGGCTCCTTTAAGATGGTTATTTATACAACAATAAAAGATGTTAAGACCTCTGAGCACATGCTGTGGTTTTATTAATAGACTGACACACAAAGAGAATGTCACGCTGACCTTTAAGTGAGCTGCTATAATCAGAGACACTTGTGCTCGTGTTCAAGTCTGTTACACAATGTGTACAACAGCCGCACAATAAACAAACGCACGGGATAAATCATGACTGTTTATGGAACTTCCACAATAATATTAACAATTGTTGATACATGCTTTTTCTTTTGCAGTCTTGTGACCATTGAAATGTAGATTTTTTATTCATGTTTAATAGGTTCCACAACAAACAATTTGTTGTTAGTTTACAAGTTAACATTAATGACATGGTCTCACTTTAAATAAAGAATGCAAAAAAAAGTTAATTATATTCAAAATGAGTACATAAAATGATATAATATTATGATTATAATAAATAAATAATAATGTGCATATAAATTATATAATATTATGGGTATATAATAATAATAATAATGTGGATATAAATTATATAATATCATAGTTATATAATATTATGGTTATATAATAATAATAATAATAATAATAATTATTATTATTATTTGTTTGAAAGTTTTGAAAGTCTTTTTCAGCTGTGAGTGTTTTAATTTTATTATTATTATTATTATTATTAAAGGGTGTATAATAACAATAATAATAATAATTTTAAAACAGTTTGAATATCTCTGCATTATATTTTGTTTTTTATTACTACTACTACTACTAATAACAACAGCAATAGTATTATTATACACAAATGCATAAATTAATAATAATTATTTTATTATCATTATTATAGATAATATTAATATATTATAGATAATATTATTGATAATAACAGATTATATTATTCAATTATTAATAAATAATATAAAATCAATAGTACTTAAGATATATATAGTTAAAAATTAATAATAATAACCATAATCATAATCATAGTAGTAGTAGTAGTATGGAGAATATATAAAAACATAGAATCATGTTTCACTTATTTCATGACATTTCTAACAATTTGAAAGAATGTTATATATAGCTAATCTATTCATGTTAGAGCTTCTTGGCTTGGGAGAGAGTCTGGGTGGGTGTGTTTGGGTCAGCAGATTAAAAACCCGTCACAGTTTTTCAGGGCTGGGCCATACTGTACCTCTGCATAGGGCCTGGCCTCCTCGATGAGCGCCTGAGGGTCTCCACCGAGCACCAGCCGGGCCACCTCACTGTCCAGACCCACTTTACCCCAGGCATAGTTCTGCACCACACAGCACAATGGAAACACTGCGAACACACACATGGACATCTGATTCACCTGTCAGCATGGGTGTCGCTACGCCATTTTTAGGGGGGCTATAGCCCCCCTAAAATGACTACTCAGCCCCCCTAAAATTTGGCGATTAGGTCCATAAACTGTACACGAATTCGTGATCGCCTCAGTCCCCTTTAAACTTCATATAAAAATTACGTCAGACTTCGATCGGCTTCTCCCCATCTTTCAGTGCGTTCTTTTTCAATCAACAGACCGTGGCGGCGCAGAACGAGAAACAGAGGACAACAAGGTGTGTGTTTATCGATAGATTGTTATAATATCTGCATCTGTGCATTTCTGTTCTTTGTCATA